>JACXGI010003659.1:0-38518 GCA_016801175.1 Esox masquinongy
TCCTGGTTAAAGGAGAGTGCCGCCTGGCCTTCTCCTGGTTAAAGGAGAGTGCCGCCTGGCCTTCTCCTGGTTAAAGGAGAGTGCCGCCTGGCCTTCTCCTGGTTAAAGGAGAGTGCCGCCTGGCCTTCTCCTGGTTAAAGGAGAGTGCCGCCTGGCCTTCTCCTGGTTAAAGGAGAGTGCCGCCTGGCCTTCTCCTGGTAAAGTAGAGTGCTGTCTGGCCTTGTTCAAGTTCCATGTGTGGGTTACTGATGTGTATTTTAGCTTACACCCTCGACCCTGCTCTCTAAATGAGGACATCGTGGGCAGGTAATTGGCACGGAGTATTGTCAACAACATGTTTTAGCCAAACAGTGCCATCCTTTCCATTCTCCTGCCTCACCCTTTCATTTGAAGAGAGCCCAGGTACCTGTTCAGAGTGCATGTTTTTGGCTATTTGCACTTAGTCCTTGGAGGAGTAGTTTCGGTCAGAGGCTTATTCAGAATAATCATCGGTGATGTCTCCATTCATTTCTTCCCCGCCACCGGAGTCATTTTCACTCAGACCTTGTAGCAATGCTAACACTGCATGTGCATCCATTCGTCTTGGTCTTTCCATTGTAAATTGCTCACATTCTCACTGTATACACCGATCAGCCATAACATTAACATAGTCTGCCTAACATTGTGTAGGTCCCACTTTTGCCACCAAAACATACCTGACCCATCTAGGCATGGACTCCACTAGACCCCTGAAGGTATGCTGTGGCATCTGGCACCAAGACATTAGCAGGAGATCCTGCAAGTCCTGTAAGTTGTGAGGTGGGGCCTCCATGGATCGGAATTGTTTGTCCAGCACATCCCACAGACGCTCGATTGGATTGACAACTGGGGAATTTTGGTGCCAAGTCAACACCTTGAACTCGTTGTGTTCCACAAACCATTCCTGAACCATTAGGGAAATACCATTACCACGAAATGCTTAGGTAGGTGGTACATGTCAAAGTAACATCCACATGAATGGCAGGACCTTAGGTTTCCCAGCAGAACATTGCCCAAAGCATCACACTGCCTCGGCCGGCTTGGCTTCTTCCCATAATGCATCCTGGTGCCATGTGTTCTCCAGGGTAAGCGACGCACATGCACTCAGCCATCCACGTGATGTAAGAGAAAACGTGATTCATCAGCTCAGGCCACCTTCCTCCATTGCTCCGTGGTCCAGTTCTGATGCTCACGTGCCCACTGTAGACGCTTTCGGCAGTAGACAGGGGTCAGCATGGGCACCCTGACTGGTCTGCGGCTATGCAGCCCCATACGCAACAAACTGCACCGTGTGTTCTAACACCTTTCTATCAGTACCAGCATTAACTTGTTCAGCAATTTGAGCTACAGTAGCTCGTCTGTTGGATTGGACCACACAGGCCAGCCTTCGCTCCCCACGTGCATCAATGAGCCTTGGCCGCCCATAACCCTGTTGCCGGTTCACCGCTTTTCCTTCCTTGGACCACTTTTGATAGGTACTGACCACTGCAGACCGGGAACACCCGCTAAGGGCTGCAGTTATGGAGATGCTCTGACCCAGTCGTCTACCATCACAATTTGGCCCCTGTCAAAGTCACTCAGATTTTACGTTTGTCCATTTTTCCTGCTTCTAACACATTAACTTTGAGGACAGGATGTTCAGTTGATGCCTTATATATCCCACCCACTGACAAGTGCCATGATAACGAGATTATCAGTGTTATTCACTTCACCTGTCAGTGGTCATAATGTTATGGCTGATCTATATACAGTCTATATGCTGCGTGTAATGTAAATAAAAACAGAATGCAATAATGTGCAAATCATTTAAACCCTATATTCAATAGGAAATGGTACAAAGACAACATATCAAATGTTTGATTAAAACAAAGACAAAATATCACTTTGAATTTGATGCCAGCAACACATTTCAAAAAAGTTGGGACAGAGGCAACAAATGACTGGAAAAGTTGTGTAATGCTAAAAAAGTAAACCTGGTGGAATATCACACAACTAATTAGGTCAACTGGCAACAGGTCAGTAACATGATTGGGTTTTAAAAGATCATTCCAGAGGATGTCAGAAGTGAGGATAGGGAGGAGTTCATCACTCTGTGAAAAACAATTTAAGAATAACGTTTCTCAACATATAATTGCAAAGAGTTTGGGGATCTCATTATAAAATGATATATATATATATATATAGTGGGGCAATACCATTAAGATAACATACAAGTCTGCTAGAGGCTAAGTAGAACTAAGAAACATTGTACCAGCATTAGAGGAGGGGGTGACAGGATCCTTATCTCACTAAAATAGCTGGGAGCAAGAACAGACCGTTTGGTATTTGGTAGTAAATGAGCAGAATGCCAAATAAGGGAAAAGACGCTGGAGCTAGAAGTCGATTGGTTGGAATAACCACAGGGAAACTCGAAGACGGCAGCTGCCATGAGAGATGTGTTAAACAATGTATATCTTACCCATACATGGTATGAACAGCTCCCTGAACCAGAAAAGCAGAAAAAAACGGGAAAATCTAGGGTAGGGGGCTCATTCTATAAGAACTGTGTGTGCTGTGATTGTGTCAGACTCTGTTGGACTGAATGCCACACTGTCTCCAGATATATCTGTATGGGGGAATAAAGAGAATTGCCGGCACTGCGATTTTGTCTCCTCTTAATCTCTTCTCATTAACCACCTCGGGGAAGTACTTTAGGTCGGTACTTCAACAAATATATATATAACTTTATATATAATATATATACACATAAAAAAACTTACATTTTGATCAAAAAATAGTTAGTCATTTTTGGAACATGAAATATCTGCTTTATCGTGTGTACAATATCTTGGGTCACGTTTTTTTTGTTGTTGAGAAAATAGTGTGCCGTCTTTGCCGTAACTTCCAAAAGCCCTAGAGAAGCCAAGGCAGAATCCCGTAACATTAGTCACGGTTCTTTGTCTTTGTTTCGCTGCACTCCCGAACGCTGAAATTGCATCAAAGTTCAGTTACTGTTTACTGCGCTGGAGTTACGGTGTTAGGCCTATCTACCTTTAGGCTGAAGATTTTACTACACCTACGAGCCGCAAAACGCCTCTGCTGCTCCGAAGGGGACGCTTGGCGTGTTGGCCTTAAATGTAACTTTTACGTTCAAGTCACCACCACAAATATTATAGAAATGGGATAGAAGCGTGTTCATTTGGCAGCATGTTCGGTTGAGTTTGATGCTTTGAACATAATTCGCTCAAATGAAGCAAGCTCCCGTCTTTAAATAGTAGATCAATTATGTTCAATTCTTTGAACATAACACAGTTGCAAAACCGTGCGTGTTTCACACAAATATGATTGTTTGGGTTTGAAGTAAACGTATTTCAGCGTATCCTGTTCAGAGGAAGGGAGATCCGGTTAATATTTTTTTTACGTTTAATCCATTGTTTTACTGACTTCATTCCGAGAAGAATAGGCCAAAGACTAAATCTGTTCTGAAATAATTCAGAGAACTCTCGTTTAGAAACAGAACATGAACGGCGCATCCGGTGCGCCATAGATAACGCCCGCACTAACAATGGCTCCGCAATCACTACGTAGTTTTTGCCTATCAGTACGTAGTTGTCGGGTCCCACGTCAAAATAATTTCAATGTGCAGAATGACGCCTTGTTGTTCGGTACATTTGACAAATAAACCTTGAATGTAGATGTTAATTTACTATAACCTATAGTTGACAAAAGAAAAATGTTTCCCTTCTTACATATTGCAACCACCACTGTACCAACGCTATCACCTCCCAATGGTGTAGTGGTTAGAGAATTTCTCAGAATTCAATCGTGGCTGGTTCACGGATTGTCTCATTTTATGTATTTTTTTGTGTAATGCACGTTCATGTACAGTTAGGTCCGGAAATAATTGGACAATGACACAATCTTTGTTATTTTGGTTGTTTACCAAAACATATTAAAGTTACAGTTAGATAATGAACTCAAAGTGCAGTCTCTCAGCTTTACTTTGAGGGTATTCACATTCAAATTGGAGGAAGGCTTTAGGAATTACAGATCCTTAATGTGTAGCCCCCTCTTTTTCAAGGGACCAAAAGTAATCGGACAACTGAATTAAAAGCTCTTTCATAGACAAGTGTGAGCTATTCCTCTTATTTCTTCATCAGTTAAGCAGGTAAAAGATCTGGAGTTAATTCCAGGTGTGGCATTCGCATTTGGAAGCTGTTGCTGTGAACCCACAACATGCGGTCAAAGCAGTTCTCAATGCAAGTGAAACAGGCCATCCTTAAGCTGCAAAAAAATCCATTAGAGAGATAGCAGGAACATCAGGAGTGACCAAAGAAACAGTTTGGTACATTGGGGGAAAAAAAAATAAATAAATTAAAAAAAACACACTGGTGAGCTCTGCAACACAAAAAGGCCTGGATGTCCACAGAAGACACCAGTGGTGGATGATTGTAGGATCCTTTCCATGGTAAAGAAAAACCCTTTCACAAAATCCAGCGAAGTGAAGAACACTCTCCAGGAGGTAGGCATATCATTATCCAAGTCTACCATAGAGAAGACTTCACAAGAGCAAATACAAAGGGTTCACCGCAAGGTGCAAACCATTCAAACCATTCATTAAAGTCTCAAGAATAGAAAGTCCAGAAAAAAAAGAAACATCTAAAAAAGCCAGCCCAGATCTGGAACAGCATTCTTTGGAAAAAGTATGGAAAAGTATGGAAAAGGCTTGGAATGGCTCATGATCCGAAGGATACCACAATCTGTAAAACACGGTGGAGGCAGTGTGATGGCATCGGCATGCATGGCTTCCAATTGCACTGGGTCACTAGTGTTTATTGATGATGTGACCGAAGACAGAAGCAACCGGATGAATTCTGAAGTGTATAGGGATATAATGTCCGCTCAGATTCAGCGAAGTTGATTGGACAGCGCTTCACTTTACAGATGGACAATGATCCAAAACATACTTTCAAAAGCAACCCAGGAGTTTAAGGCAACAAAGTGGAATATTCTGCAATGGCCTTGTCAATCACCTGATCTCAACACGATCGAGCATGGATTTCACTTGCTGAAGACAAAACTTAAGGCAGAAAGACCCACAAACAAGCAACTGAAGGCAGATGCAGTAAAGGCCTGGCAAAGCATCACAAAGGAGGAAACCCATGTCCATGCGTACAGTGGATATAAAAATTCTACACACCCCTGTCAAAATGGCAGGTTCTTGTGATGTAAAAGAATGAGACAAAGATAAATTATGTCAGAACTTTTTCCACCTTTAATGTGACCAATAACGTGAACAATTCAATTGAAAAACAAACTGAAATCTTTGAGGGCGAAAAATAAAAAAACTCACAATAACCTGGTTGCATAGGTGTGCACACCTTTAAACTAATACTTAGTTGAAGCACCTTTTGATTTTATTACAGCACTCAGTCTTTTTGGGTAGGAGTCTATTAGCATGGCACATGTTGATGTGACAATATTTGCCCACTCTTCTGTGCAAAAGCGCTCCAAATCTGTCAGATTGCAAGGACATCTCCTGTGCACAGCCCTCTTCACATCACTCCACAGATGCTCAATTGGATTCAGGTCTGGGCTCTGGCTGGGCCATTCCAAAACGTTAAGCTTCTTTTGGTGAAGCCATGCTTTTGTGGATTTGGATGTGTGCTTTGGGTCGTTGTCGTGCTGAAAGGTGAACTTCCTCTTCATCTTCAGCTTTCTAATGGACGCCTGAAGGTTTTGTGCCAAAATTACCTGGTATTTGGAACTGTTCATAATTCCCTCCACCCTGACTAAGGTCCCAGTTCCAGCTGAAGAAAAACAGCCCCAAAGCATGATGCTGGAAATTCTTTTGTACCCTTCTCCTGACTGATATCTTTCAACAATGAGATCCCTCTGATGCTTTGGAAGCTCTCTGCGGACCATGGCTTTTGCTCTAAGATGCAAGTGAAAAAATGTCAGGAAAATCCTACTAGAACAGCTGAACTTTATTTGTGATTAATCAGAGTCACTTTAAAAGATGGCAGGTGTGTAATGACTTCTATTTAACATGCGTTTGAATGTGATTTGTTAATTCTGAACACAGCCACATCCCCAGTTATAAGAGGGTGTGCACACTTATGCAACCAGGTTATTGTAAGGTTTTTATTTTTCATTTTTCGCCCTCAAAGACTTCAGTTTGTTTTTCAATTGAATTGTTCACATTATAGGCCACATTAAAAGTGGAAAAAGTTCTGACATGATTTATCTTTTTCACATTCTTTTACATCACAAGAACCTGGCATTTTAACAGGGGTGTGTAGACTTTTTATATCCACTGTACTCAGAAGAGATTTGTATAGTCTCCAAATGAAACCTTGATCCCAGCCATTACATTTCTGTTGAAATAACATGGGCAACAGAACGTTTATTAACGTAACTAAAGTGTACTCCTGTACAAAGATTAAAGTAGATGGTTCTTTTTTGATTGAAAAGAAAAAGGCTTTGCTCTCGACAAAAAGACAAATGTACCACCATAGTAAACATGCCCGACCCAACTTTTTTGAAACGTGTTCCTGGCATTAAATCCAAAACGGGCATGTATTTTTCCAAAAACAAAAGCATTTCTCAGTTTCAACTATTGATATGTTGTCTTTGTACTATTTTCAATTAAATACAGGGATAAATGATTTGCACATCATTGTATTCTGTTTTATTGGCATTTTACGCAGCGTCACAGGTTTTTTGGAAACGGGGTTGTATAATAACATATCAATAGAACAGAATGTCATACATTATTTTGCAATCAGGGATTACAATATTAGTCATTGTTTGCTACCCGTCGACCATCAACCAATTTTCCCCCATCCAGGACATCTGTTATTAGGTGTGATAGGTTTAGTTTTGATGCAATTATGAGAGTGATAATAGTCACAGTGCAGGTCTTTCATATCAGAGGAATAGCCCAATCAGTTAAACTTATTTATTTGTGGCCTTGATCACTTTGTGTGATTAATACTTCAGGCTAAATGTAACACAAAACTAAAAAGAAAAAAGGCCTTCAAGTGTAAAATCTATGTTATTCATTGGGAGCCTTAATTACATGTAAATAACTAAAAGCATGTGTTGGAACACAAAAACTTCTACTTTTTATAATAACAAAACAACAGAAAATACCAAAACCACTTGCATACACTGAGTTTTCTTGTAAAACATAAATAATGATGTCTGGTATTAGACTACTAAGAAGATAATAAAACAAAAACTACAAACACAAAGTTTTGAGTGTAAAATGAATATTATTTGGGGACTAACTTTTTAGCAACTGTGAAAGTAAAGGCATGTAACAGATTCATTTAATAATCACAGAAAAACAGAAAATGCCAAAATGTATACCCCCAAGTTACCCGGTGCCCCAGACACATACCTGCCAAGCAAGGACGGGCAGGATCTTTCCGGTGTGTGGCCGTGTCATGGTGTTGTAGTCCAGCGCGTACTTCTGAGACTCTCGAGGCTGATTCTTCAGCGCACGGTATGCACGGACCTTTCGGGCCATCTCAGCAATCAAGCGGACACGCTTTTTCTTCACCATGATGATACTGTGTTCACTGGGTCTTTACAACATTTGGGGGAGGGTTGGTGGTAAGACATGTAGAGAAATCCCATCATTCTATTTTTTGCTAATGTTGTAAATCACCTATTGTTTACTGGACCACACTCTTGATCCCTAGGCAACTGCTTAGGGATCAAGAGTGTGGTCCAGTAAACAATTGCTTAATCAACTCAGCAACCGCATGTGGAAGCACAGGTTTCAACTGCATAGCCCTGGAGTATTATTTCTTCTTATCTCCAACTCAAAACATTGCACTGGATGAAAAATCCAGAGGTCCTCCCCCTCTGACTTTCTGCTCCAATAGGCATTGAGAAGGAGACAAGAATGTGATGAGTAATTGCTAATTGTAAGTAATAAAAACAATCCTTTCCATCATGTTCAATACATTTCTTTATCTACCCAATTTGTTATATACTTGAATAATAGCCTAATCTGAAAGAAAGAGTGAGATGCAAGGAAGACAGGAAGTTCATATCCATTGACATTAATGTTTCTAAAAATTACAGCTAGCATTTAGAATAAGTCAGTCAGCTGACACAACTTAAACATTTTAGTTTTTTAGTTATTGTGAGTTTTTTATTTTTATTTTCCCCCCTCAAAGATTTGTTTGTTTTTCAATTGAATTGTTCACGTTATAGGTCACATTAAAAGTGGAAAAAGTTGTGACATGATTTATCTTTGTCTCATTATTTTACATCACAAAAACCTGGCATTTTAACAGGGATGTGTAGATTTTTCTATCCACTGTAGCTAGCCAATTAGCTTGGTGAGATTGTTATCAGCCTTTTGCGCAGATTGTCTCTAAAAAGAAACCAGGCAAGCCTAGTTCAGCCGGCCCACAATAGAACATGTTGCCACCTCGAGATTCGAACCTGCATCGCCCATGTGAAAGGCTGTATAGTTAACCACTACACCACAGAGCTATACATTGGCTAGGTGTCAGTATAACCTCTTGTCTCTATCCTGAACAAATCCTCTTTTACCACTGGCCGTTGTAATAGTTAATTGGCCATTTATGAATGACATTGATACAGTTAAACTGACTAACGTTTCTTACTAAGAATAATCATAAGAATTGAGCAATTGTTAGCGAGACTGAAGATGAACTATTCCATGCCAGAAAAAGTCGCAATATAACCGTATACAGTTTCAGGTTTCGGTTTTAGTCAGCAAATCTTCGTCAATACGGAATAATTCACAATGCGTACTTCGCTTCGCCTGCGAGGATATACGAACTCGGGACCTATAGTTCAGAAATCCGCTTCTCTGACCATTACGCTATTTAACAAGCGGTAGTCAGTCACTCGCTAAGAGACATTCGCTCTTCTTAGCCAGCTCCGCTTACGCGGTCCGGCAAAAATAACAGAATACTAACACAATTTATGCATAATTCTGATAATGCTTTAAGATGTGGCTACGAATTTGCTGTGTATCCTTCACTTAGCAACATTATATTGGACTAAAGTAAGGTTCTAAATTCAGGCACAGGTCCATCCTAAACTATCTAATGCTGTAACACACACATATACTGTACAGCTGTTCTGCATGACTATCCAATATCATGGGGTGAAAGCAGGAACAGAGTAATGAATAGGGCAGCATGGTGCATTATCCAGAAACATACTCTCTTCATTTAAATGTTTCAAATGTCAAATCAGATTTTATTTGGAACTCAGAGTATTTTTACCTAAAGCAATCACTATGACAAATGTAAACAAATAATCCTACTCATTACTCCACATGTTAATTATTTCCCTTTTGTTTTGAGTCTACTCTTTTGAGCCGGGTAGGCAGCCCGGTTCCAAAATTAATGTTTTGCTGGCATAATCCCAAACATTAATTTGGTGCCCAAAATAGGATCTTCTGCAGTATGAGGGAGGGGATGGCCATAAGGCATCACCAAAAAGTAATCTTGCTTAGTCAAAGCGTCCGTTGTACCTTTCCACAACCGCTGGGTGGTCACACTGACTCATAGTGAGACTTAGTCCAACTTATAAAGAGTATTTACATGTTAGTTCGAGTTCAAATTGAAACTGCTAGCAAAGACGTCTTTCAGGCAAGTAAGGGGCACTGAGGTATTGTCAAGGTTTGCTTTAAATCCTGAATGCTGATTGGCTGATAGCTGTGGTGTATGTAAGCAGTAAAGCACAAGGGGGTGTGGTATATGACCAATATACCACTTTAGCTTGTTGCTCTTATAAAAGAGTTACCAACACAATTGTAGCAGTAAAAACTGATCCCTTATTGCTTAAACATACAACAGCATTATTAAGAGTTTCAGCTTCACGTTCGGTGCCTAAAAATACTTGACATGGGAGAAAATACTGGCTTTACTGGCAGTGGATCAAACGCCATGGCATTTGATAAGTAGGTATGACTACAATGTTCTAGACACAGGCTGCACCTTGAAATCAGACTTTCAATGCCCTAACGGGCGTTTCACGATATTCACTAACGCCCGCGACTAGCGCTCTGCAATTATAGCATATCGGGTGCTTCCGTTTTATTGGATGTTAAGATGACATTAATTGTATTTGACAATGAAATCATAGGAATCCTTATTAAATTCAGCAGGTGGTCCCTTAAAATGTCTGTCTAGAATTATGGAATTAACTAACCATGACTAACTACTAGCCAGTAATCACAGGATTGCAATCTAGCTACGAGCAGATAACTGGTAGGTTTGCTACATAATTAACATAACACATTTCACGTGCTGCTGGCAGCCAGTGCCTGGGAGTCTCATATCTATATAGGCCAGTCAGAAATTGGTAGTCAAATATAATTACATGCTAACGTTAGCGAGCTTGCTACATATGGAAATGGTCAACATTCACAGTAATGTTATCATAATTTAGACAAACAGTTGCGTTAATCTACCATATTTCATACCTGAAATTGTACTTGACCTCCACAACATGCAGAACTCCCGTGACGACTTCCTTTGAACGTGTCCAACGATAAAGCACCTCCGCGGAATTACTGAGAAATTGATGCAGTTCCGAGAGAAAGAAAGTATCCGGGCTTTTACCGAAAAATGTGGGGTTAACGATGTTTGGGATGTGAATATTAATTTTTCAGGGTTTAATCTATTAATGTTAATACGACAGATAGCATTAGCAACCTTTTATATCAGATGTTGCTGTCTGAAAAGGTAGGGTAGGCTACTAAGCTGAGAACCAATTCTACTTTTCAGCGAAGAACTGTCAAAGGCAAGCAACTGCAGCAGCAGGGACGTCGCTAGACCTATTTTAGGGGGGCTTTAGCCAACTTAAAAAGATACATAAGTAATAATAACATAAAATATAATAGAACAAACTTAATTAAATAAATAATAATAACAGAATACAAACAAATAATCAATGATTATTTCTTTCCTTAAGGAGTCCAGTCAAATTTCAAGTTTGATAAATGGTTGTATAAATTCAGGGCTTTCTTAGATTTTAACACTTTCAGTGACTGTTAGTAAAGTGATATTTCATTCAAAATTATCCTAAACATCTTCGGGACTTTTAAATATTGACATTTGTGTAAAAAATATTTTGCCAGTTTTATTAAATTAAATAAAAATTCTAAGGTTCTGTTCTTCAATAATAAGCAAGATCAGATATTTCCATAATCCAGAGTTGGATAATCAAACTATTTTCCATGATCCAATTTTGGAAATCCTTCCAAAATAAGACAGATTTGTCACAAGAGAATCAGATGTTCAGTTGTTTCTACTTCCATTTTACAAAAAGCACGGTCATTTGAGTCAATATTAAATCGTATTCACAGAATTTCACTAGAAGGATAAATGTAATTAATTGTTTTAAAAAGTATTTCTTTAGTTTTAGGAGATATTGGAAAATCAATATATATTCTCCTGATTCTACACTGCGTGCACAATTAGTAGGCAAATCGTATTCCTCCAGATTTATTTTATTGTTGAACAAACAAAATGCTCTAAGTCAATCCAAAATATCATCGAACCTCAAACCTGAATGTTTAACAAAGGAAAAATGAGTTTTGATCTTTCTCAGGGGAATACATAAGTGTGCACAATTATTAGGCAACAATTAGTGTGCATAATTATTAGGCAACAAAATTACAAAAATAATTTCTCCAACTCACTTGTTTATTCTCAATTTGTAGAGTAAGTGCAACAAATAAGTAACACAAAATGAAAATTAAATAACATTTCTGGCCTTTCAAAACTATTCAGTGACCGATATAGCCACCCTTCTTTTCAATAACTGCCATGAGCCTTCTATCCATGCAGTCTGTCAGTTTCTTGATCTGTTCACAATCAACTTTCGCTGAAGCAGCAACCACAACCTCCCAAATGCTGTTCAAAGAGGTGTATTGTCTTCCCTGACTGTAAATCTCACATTTGAGAAGAGTCCACAAGTTCTCAATAGGATTTAAGTCAGGTAAGGAAGAGGGCCAGGTCATTATTTGGGCATCTTTGAGGCCCTTGCTTGCTAGCCAAGCAGTGGAGTACTTGAATGTATGTGATGGAGCATTGTCCTGCATAAAGAACATGGCCTTCTTGAATGCTAAGGAGATCTTCCTGTACCACTGCCTAAAAAAAGTATCTTCTAGAAACTGGCAGTAGGTATGGGAGTTGAGTTGGACCTTTTTTGGACCTTTTCAACCCGAAAAGGTCCAACTACCTCATCCTTAATGATAGCAGCCCATACCAGTACCCCTCCTCCACCTTGCTGGCACCTGACTCAAAGTGATGCCCTGTGTCCATTAGTGATTGCCACAGGCCCATCCATCTGGTCCATTAAGAGTCATTCTCATTTCATCTGTCCATAAAACCTTTGAAAAATCTGTCTTCAGGTACTTCTTTGCCCAATCTATATGCTTCAACATGAATCTTATTCAGTGGTGGTCTTCTTTCAGCTTTCATGTCTCTGAGCACTTGACACCTTGTACTTCTGGACACTCCAGGTAGGTTGCAGTTCTGGAATATGGTGGTACTGGATAATGGGTTCCTGGTAGCTTCACGTTTAATTCTTCTCAAGTCTTTTCCAGTTAATTTGTGTCTTTTCTTCTCCATACATTTTTAGCACCCCAGTTGACTATTCACAACAAAACGTTTGAGTGTCTGGTGGTCACGCCTCTACAGTTTAGCTATTTCAAGAGTGTTACATCTGTCTGAAAGGCATTTTACAATTTATGATTTTTCAGTGTCATTTAAATCTCTTTTTGGCCCATTTTACCTGAGGTCATGAAGCTGCCTAATAATTATGCACACCTTGATATAAGGTGTTATTCACTGTTGCCACACCCTCCCTCATTATACAAATACATATCTCTTGAAAATGATTCAATCCAATGAGCATAAAATTGAAGTTTATATGGTTTGGAGTTGGAAAATTTGCATAGAAATAATAATACGATCAGAATACTCACTTGCCTAATAATTGTGCACGCAGTGTATTTGCGTCACTTTCAGTGTTATTCCTGTATCATATAAATTCTTTTAAGGGGTAAGGAAAAGCATTCCTTATTGAGGGAAAATCTTAATGATGTATTATTACATTTCTTGTCTAAAAAAGAACAATCCTCAATGGTCAGAGTGTTCAGTCTAGGAACTAACAATGAATATGCTAGGTCACCCTTAATCGTGCAAATAAGGGCTGGTGGAATTGCAATAGTAACTATTGTATTCACTACAAGTGCACATTAAATTATATTTGAGTTTGAACTCATCATAACCTAATATATCACCATTGGCATCCATCAGATATTGAACAGATCATATCCCTTGGTCCTGCCATTTTCTGTAAAAAAAGGATTTCTTCTTTATGAGTGCACATCTCTTATTCCAGGTTGGCATGTTATGGGGAGAGAAATTATGCTTGTAAATTAGTTTCCAATAACGGAGTACTTGTTGGTGAAAAACTGATAACTTGACAGGCAGTTTACAAACGTCAAAATCACATTTCAACAAAAAAATACATCCTTCCAAAATCCCAAAAGAGCTAGGTTAAACCAGAAACTCTCAAATTGGCTAAGGACATTTTGTAACCATTTCAACTTAAGGGTACTGTTCATTGGGTCAAAGTCAATAACATTTAGTCCACCCTCTTCCACAGATTTAACAATATAATTATTTCTAATGTAATGATGTTTATTTCTCCAAATGAAATTAAAATTTGTCCGATTCATTATTTTGATCATTTTATCAGAGATTACTAGAGAATATGCAGGATAAATAAGTCTTGAAAGTCCTTCCATTTTTCCATTTTGGATAATAATATCCTACAAAATATAGACAAATATCTCTGTAACCATGTATTCAGAATTTTTGTAATTATTTTTATCCAGATACTTTCAACATTGCTTTTTTCCCTTTGATTAACAAAATAATAATTCCCAAATATTTGAATTCTTTCCTACAGTGAGGGGAAAAAATTATTTGATCCCCTGCTGATTTTGTATGTTTGCCCACTGACAAAGAAATGATCAGTCTATAATTTTAATGGTAGGTTTATTTGAACAGTGAGAGACAAAACAACAACAAAAAAATCCAGAAAAACGCATGTCAAAAATGTTATAAATAGATTTGCATTTTAATGAGTGAAATAAGTATTCGACCCCTCTGCAAAACATGACTTAGTACTTGGTGGCAAAACCCTTGTTGGCAATCACAGAGGTCAGACGTTTCTTGTAGTTGGCCACCAGGTTTGCACACATCTCAGGAGGGATTTTGTCCCACTCCTCTTTGCAGATCTTCTCCAAGTCATTAAGATTTCGAGGCTGATGTTTGGCAACTCGAACCTTCAGCTCCCTCCACAGATTTTCTATGGGATTAAGGTCTGAAGACTGGCTAGGCCACTTTGTTGTCTTGGCTATGTGTTTTGGGTCATTGTCATGCTGGAATACCCATCCACGACCCATTTTCAATGCCCTGGCTGAGGGAAGGAGGTTCTCACCCAAGATTTGACGGTACATGGCCCCGTCCATCGTCCCTTTGATGCGGTGAAGTTGTCCTGTTCCCTTAGCAGAAAAACACCTCCAAAGCATAATGTTTCCACCTCCAGCTCTTTAGTCTTGGCCATGGTGGAGAGTTTGGAATCTGATTGATTAATTGCTTCTGTGGACAGGTGTCTTTTATACAGGTAACAAACTGAGATTAGGAGCACACTCTTAAAGGGAGTGCTCCTAATCTCAACTTGTTACCTGTATAAAAGACACCTGGGAGCCAGAAATCTTTCTGATTGAGAGGGGATCAAATACTTATTTCACACATTAAAATGCAATTTATAACATTTTTGACATGGATTTTATAACATGCAATTTATAACATTTTCTGGATTTTTTTGTTGGTACTCTGTCTCTCACTGTTCAAATAAACCAACCATTAAAATTATAGACTGATAATTTCTTTGTCAGTGGGCAAACGTACAAAATCAGCTGGGGATCAAATTATTTTTTTCCCTCACTAAGTGGTATATTATCTATAGTGGTTGCACGGTGATCATAGATTGCCATTAATTCACATTTATTCAAATGTAGGTACAACCCTGAGGCTTTTGAAAAGGCAGCGATGGTAGCTAAGGATTTTGGAACCTGCGCAGCATTCAGTCAGTTGGCATCTGCCAACTGACATAACCAATGAACTTCCCATTACATTTAATGGATGAATATTCTCACATTGTTTTACCAAAATCGCCAATAGTTCTGCAACCATAAAAAGAGTAGGGGTGAGGCTGGGCACCCTTTCCGAATTACCCTATCCACCTTTAACATTCTACATGCACCCAATGGCAATAACACTGAACTATTTTTATCATCATATAGCATTCCAATTACCTTCCGAAAATGTTCACCAAACCCAAAATGTTCCATTGTTTTGAAAATTCCAGACTTCAAGCAATCATTGCCTGCAAAGGATTCTTGACCAAGTATTAAAAATGAACATTTTATTTATGATTGTGTTAATTTGTCCAATTACATTTAAGCTCCTGAAATAAGGGGACTGTGTATGAAAATGGTTGCAATTCCTAAACGTTTCATACAATATTTTTATTCATCCCCTTGAATTAAAGCTGAAAGTCTACACTTCAATTGTATTTCGGTTGTTTCATTTCAAATCCATTGTGGTGGCGTATAGAGCCAAAATTATGAAAATTGTGTCAGTGTCCAAATATTTCCGGATCTAACTGTAGTTCGTATAATTTAGATTGTACATCCCTTGTAAACTTGTTTCTATCTGTCTTTTTGCAACACTTATCAATGGCTTCACCAGTTTGAATTTATATTCCTTCAATTACTTACTCCTCTTTTTCCCAAACTGAATAGAAATTTGTCGGATCCTGAACTTAAAGAATTCCAACCTATTACTCTAGCTGCCAATTTGATATCTGAGATTAAAGTTTTAATAGTGTTGAAATATTCTCCACAATTCAAAATGTCTGCATTAAACTTCCAATACGCATTTCTTTTGTCAAAACAAATTGCTGGTTTTAGAGTAAGCAGTAATAAACAGTGATCAGTCAAAGGTGCACTTGAAATAGACACCTCTGATACAAATTGTAAGACCTCAGGTGTTGATAGCCTTAAATCAATTCTAGACGTGTAAACCCCATTTGGTTTTATCCATGAAAACTGTCTAAGAGCCTGGTTTTTAATCTCGCTAGATGTCAACAAGTAAGTGGGTATTAACAACATCAAGAAATTTCATATTATAATGGTGATTGTTAAACTTAAAAGGACATCTGTCGAGCCAGTCATTGGGGGCCATATTAAAATTCCCACCAAATAAAACAAATCCGTATGGAACTGATCCTTATACTGAATAATAAGATCAGTAATCTCTATCAATAAAATTATATTTTCAGCGGTACAGTTATAATCATAGATGTTTATCACAATAAAAAAAGAACCTTCCATGTTCATAACAACTACCAACTATGTAACTACATTCTCCGAGGTTCTATTAAAACAAATTGCAACTCCGGCAGATCTATTCGAGCCATGACTGAACAGTATTTTAGCTCCCCACTGATTTGACCAAAAGGTGGCGTCAGACACACATGAATGAGTTTCTTGTAGGAAAGTAATGTCCTCTGTCACTTACAGAACAAAAACATAGCTTTTTGTTTCATATTATCCTTAAGACCCCTTGTATTCAAAGAAATAAAAGATAAGTTATTTTTCAAAAAAGACATCTGCTGGCTAACCCCGCAGCAATAGTAACAGGGGGAAAAAAAAAACTTGATAAACAACGAAAAAGTTGCTCTCCTGTAGTGTGAAGGACGGAAAAGACTAGCAGGATCTTCCCTCAAACCAATATTAACCCCTGGTATCAGTATTTAACTACCATGTAGGCTATACCTGTCAAATATCACCTGAGACATCTCTCCACTAACGCGTGGCCACCGGGCTTCCCTCGCCAACCTGTCGTCCTTTGTAAGATCCTCAAGGAATTTGATTCCAGACTCTTTACATACTGTTGAATCCTCCGACGGCATCCAAAAGCCATCTCTGTCTTGTCTTCTTGTGAACTTGACAATGATGTTCTTAGCTTCCGTTTATCCCCTCTAGCGCAGTTCATTAGGCTCCCCTTAGTGTAACTGTGTTCAGGTGAGGGTTGCTGATATTAAGTCTTTGAGTCTGGTAGAAGTATACTTATATTAAATTCTAACTCTATAATGGGATTGATGTCTCCTATATATTTAATTTGAGGGACTTAGCACAAGAGCACTTAACTACAACAATCCCTCCGTGTGCCATCTTGCCCGGTCCCTGCATGAACAGTTTAATGTGGTTAAGGTGTGAATTCGACAACTCTAAAGGAAGCAGATGTTGCATAGTGAGCTGACTTCATGTACTGTATGTAATAAGGGCCAGTTAACCCCAATGTACCCATGTTTCTCTTTGATGTATTCTTCATGTCTTTTTGAATAAACTTCATAAAAAAATAAAACTCCAATGTAAAAATTATGAATGAAGGCGCTGGTGGCAAAGTTGATGGCAGTGTGGTAAATTAAATCTGATTTCTTGAGTAGATTTGTAGTTACAATTGTTGCAACATGTATACAGGCTTGCACAGCCAGCGACGTCACCTTCTTTTGAGCACAACTGTCCCATTGCATGAATGACTGTCTGACACAATGTATTATTATACACTGATCAAAAAAATTAAGGGAACACAATCAACACAGTATAACACCAAATAAATTAAACGTGCAGCCCATTCAGGTTGCACAGGTAGTCCAGCTCCTCCAGAATGGCACATCCCTATATGCCGTTGCAATAAGGTTTGCTGTGTCTCCCAGTACAGTCTCAAGAGCATAGAGGAGATACCAGGAGACAGCCATTACATGAGAAGAGCTGGACAGGGCCATAGAAGGGCATCAACCCAGCAGCAGGACCGGTATCTGCTCCTTTGTACAAGGAGGAACAGGAGGAGCACTGCCAGAGGCCTACAAAATGACCTCCAGCAGGCTAAGGTTGCGCATGTGAAATTTTGAGTCTGGAGATGCCATGGTGAATGTTATGCTGCCTGCAACATCATCCAGCATGACCGGTTTGGCGGTGGGTCAGTGATGGTCTGGGGAGGCATATCCTTGGAGGGTGCACAGACCTCAACCTGCTAGCCAACTGCAACCTGACTGCTGATAAGTACCGGGATGAAATCATCGTCAGACCTTACACTGGTGCAATGGGCCCTAGGTTCCTCCTGGTGCAGGACAATGCCCGGCCTCATGTGGCCAGAGTGTGTAGGCAGTTCCTGGATGACGAAGGTATTGATGCCATTGACTGGCCCTCACGTTCCCCAGACCTGAATCCAATTGAGAATCGATGTATCAGTATGTATGTGTCAGTGCATCCGATGTGCATCCGATTTAAGTGTTCCCTTAATTTTTTTGAGCACTGTATTTATGATTAACAATGAAATGATTAATTACTTAGAACTAGTTGCTATGAATAAGGGTGCCATCAGTTGCTTTTATGAATGACTTATTTGTCAATGAGTCAGTAATGCTGATGCAAAGCAAGCCCTTCATTACCAAACACCAAGTAACTAAATTAGGATACAATTACAAGTTATTAGCGAACTGTTAGTTAAACATTAAACTGTTGGTTACTTTAAAACTAACCTTCATCTGGGTGATCACAGGGATATGTGAGAAGGTTAGATAGACTAACTGACTGACTGAATGACCCTTGTTAAATAGCGTAGTGGTTACTTTGCTGGCTACAACCTTTTTTCTTGCCTGCCAAAATTACCCCCCCCAAGCTTACAATTGTGATTAGAGTCAAATACTTTCTTGTTGGATACTCAGGTGGTCAACATAAGCTACCAAAATGACTGTGAAGTGCGCCAGACTTTGCTGTCCCAAGTTTGGGGGGAGGTGGGGGGGTAATTTAGGCAGGCAGAAAAATTAACCCCCCCCAAAGCTTGCTTAAAAATATGACTAGATTCAAATACTTTTTTGTGGGACACTCAGGTGGTCAACATGAACTACCAAAATTATTATGAAGTGCGCCAGACATTGCAGTCCCAAGATTTGGGGCGGTGTGGGGGTGTGAGTGGGCGTAATTTCAGCAGGCAGGAAAATGATGGCTGAATTATTATCCTTTCACTTTAGAAAACACTAGTCGAATAAGAAATGGGTGATATGGCCGATTTTGCCAACTATTTTTTATAGTCATACACTTGCAACAAATAGCCAACCGATCAGTGCCTTCCCACGTGATAGACTTGCCTTAAAAAATCGAATGACACGCAGCCTAACGTGATCATCGATTGCTGCCTTGATGTACACAATTAAATTAAAGCTTTTTGCTACGAAGATCAGTGAAATATGTTGGCTAAACTGTACTCTAAACAAGCAAACAAGTCGCAGCAATGAGAATCAAGAGAGTGCGCGTTCACGCGAGGGGGGGGGGGTGATTTTCGGCACAGCACCTGTTCAGTGCGTGCATGGGTGGGAATCTGACACAGTCGTTCGCTGGTGGCTGCTTTTCAGTAAGTAGTTCAAACAAAGGATATGTTATACATTTCTTTACTTCTAACACTCAATACAATAAAACATAACCGTCATCAGCCTTCATTTTTATTACACTGAATTGCAGGTCACACTTTATGTTAGCTAGCGGTTAGCTGACGTTTGCTAGCTATCTACAGTAAAATCAACCAGTGTTTGCAGTTGTTTGAATTCGAGTCAATGAGAGAAGCTTACAGTGCAATGTAGTGTTCCTTAGCTGGCAAGGTGATCGTGTTCGTGTCTACCGTCTGAAAGGCACTCAATGCACGTAGCTATTGTGAGGTTAAATTACTGCGGTGAAGTTAGCTTTATATTCAAGATTCGGACTTTGATCGTCAATACCTCAACAACGAAACCTGCCTGAAAGACAGCAATTACATATTTTGAATCTGTTGGCGATAGCGAACAAGCAACACCCCGTGTTTTTCCAAATAACCAATTGATATAGCTTCAGGGAAAGCTGTTCTACCATCATCATCCTTTAGTTTTACTATTTTTCAATTTTGGAAATTATTACTAGTTTATAAAGCATTTTTCAATCAAAAATGCTCAATTGCTCGGACCCAATAAGACTTACATGGAAATGATCAAGTGTTTAGCTTCAGGGACAGCTGTTCTACCATCAACATCTTTTAGTTTTACAAGTTTTCAATTTTGGAAATAAATACTAGTTTTTAAAGCAATTTTCAATAAAAAATGCTCAATACCTCGGACCCAATAAAACTTACATGAAAATAACCAACTGATATAAATTCAGGGACAGCTGTTCTACCATCAACAAGTTTGGCTATTTTTTGACATTTTTTACATTATTACTAGTTTATAAAGCATTTGTCAATCAAAAATGCTTAATAGCTCGGACCCAATAAGACTTACATGGAAATGATCAAGTGTTATAGCTTCAGGGAGAGCTGCTCTAACATCAACATCATTTTCACCTGCCCATACACATTCAGCACAATTCAGCACAGATGCAGCACGGGAAAACCACCCCTCTAAGCTGGAGATGGAGCAAACTGTATGTGGTAGTGCAAGGCAGCCCAAGATAGGGTCCACCTATGACGCCAGCAGGCGAAAAATTGAAACAACTGTGTAGCCATCTGTCGTGAGAATTCGACACAGAGAATACAGAGTATAATGCCCCCACCATTCCTTCCCGCTTGAGCCAAGAGCACCATATGTGCCAGGCTAAGTGCATTGACATCAAGGAGGTAAAACCTCATGAAACTGTAGGGCAAGGCACAATCCGCTGCAATACAAATGTCAGTCACCAGAGCTCCTGCCTCTTATTGCATTAGGCCAAAGATATAGGTAATCAGATTCAAAGGATGATTTGAAAAAGGGTGCAACGTCACTTTGAAAATACTGTCAGCAAAACAGGTGTAGGAATGAATTAATATCTACGCGAGAAGATGACCAGCGTGCTTATAGGGACAGGAGCAACGTCGTTTTATAACATAAAATCTTATCTTGTACCAAGTCCAATGATTTAATTATGGCGTAATGAGCATGTCAAGCATGAGGTTCAAGACTTGACGTTTGGCCCAAGCTGTAATAAGTCTGTAAAGAACCGACCAATCAGAGGCTGTGAACCAGGTGCCTTGTCAATTCCCACGTCATACATGATGACAGTGGGAAAAGCAAGGAAAGCCCACAGGTTAAACTCTCAGAGCTGAGGGTGGTGGACTTGGTCGTTTAAATGGTGTGCCCTGTTATAATTGTAGTTGATGATCCACCTTCCGAAGCCTTCAAATGGTGCATTACATACCTTACAAAAATTGAATCTAGTAGGCCAAATCTGACTCAATCCTCATACTCAATAAATCTACTAAATAACAGTCCAGTTAGGGACTGAAATGTGCTAAATTTCAATGATCTCTGTCTTAATGTGAAATTATTTGGAATGCTTGGATCATTAAATTTGCGAATGCCATCATTCATGTAAATATATTCCATGGAATAATAATATAGCTACACGAAACATCAGATTACAGGGATTATCAAGAGGCTTTACAGGCTTCAGCTGTTGTAGCAATTCAGTCTGAGCTTAGATTTATCTAGTTAATCTTTGCCATAGATGTAGTGTTTTAACAGAGAGCATATTTGCTAAATATATATTAGATTTTATGATTGATCGGTAATATAGAATGAATTAAATGGTCCATTAAATCACACATCGGGTCTTGATGAAGGAAATACATTAAAGATCAAAATCTTTATTGTACATTGTGTAATTCATTGAGAACAATATGACTTAACAACGGTCAATGTAAACCAAAATCACCAACCAACTGAGGGCTGGATTCAAACACCAATAATCCAAGTAAACAATTGAAATCACAGGCCATTCCAACTTGTGTGAATTTCATCACGGCAACTCGTAATGTGACTCAGTAGTGTGTATGGCCCCCACGTGCCTGTATGCACTCTCGACAACGTCTGGGCATGCTCCTGATGAGACGGTGGAAGGTGTCCTGGGAGATCTCCTCCCAGACCTGGATCATGGCATCAGTGAGCTCCTGGATGTCTGTGGCGCTACTTGGTGGTGTCGGATGCACCAATACATAACGTCCCAGAGGTTCTTAATTGGATTCAGGTCTGGGGAACATGAAGGCCAGTCAATGGCATCAATGCCTACGTCATCCAGGAACTGCCTACACAGTCTGGCCACATAAGGCCGGGCATTGTCCTGCACCAGGAGGAACCTAGGGCCCACTGCACCAGCATAAGGTCTGACGATGATTTCATCCCGGTACCTTTCAGCAGTCAGGTTACCGTTGGCTAGCAGGTTGAGGTCTGTGCACCTTCCAAGGATATGCCTCCCCAGACCATCACTGACCCACCGCCAAACCGATCATGCTAGATGATGTTGCTGGCAGCATAACATTCACCTCCAGACTTGCATCTCCAGATTTGCATGTCTGTTCCGTGCTCAGTGTGAACCTGCTCTCATCTGTGAAGAGAACGGTGCGCCAATGGTGGACCTGCCATTTCTGGTGGTCTCTGGGGAATGCCAATCAAGCTGCACTGTGCTGGGCTCTGAGCACAGGTCCCACAAGAGGACATCAGGCCCTTATGCCACCCTCATGGAATCTGTTTCGGACAGTTTGGTCAGAAACATGCACACCAATAGCCCGCTGGAGGTCATTTTGTAGGGTTCTGGCAGTGCTCCTCCTGTTCCTCCTCGCACAAAGGAGCAGATACCGGTCCTGCTGCTGGGTTGATGCCCTTCTACGGCCCTGTCCAGCTCTCATTGTGTAACGCCCCGTCTCCTGGTATCTCTTCTAGGCCCTTGAGACTGTACTGGGAGACAAGCAAACATTCTTGCGACGGCACGTATGAATGTGCCATCCTGGAGGAGCTGGACTGCCTGTAGATAAGGAGAGAGCATATGTCTGTGGCCACCACCTGCAAAACCATTCCCTTTTTGGGGGTCGTCTTGCTGTTGCCTCTCCAGTGCACCTGTTAACACTTTCATTTGCACCAAAGCATGTGACATTGATTCACAATCGGTTATGCTTCCTAACTGGACAGATTCATATCCTTGAAGTGTAATTGAATTGTTATACTGTGATGATTGTGTTCCCCTAATTTTTGAGCAGTGTAGTACAAAAGCAGAAATGAGCTTTAAAACAGAACAGTTTTCAGTTGTGTTTACGAACATCTTCAACACCTCACTGGAGACATGCTGCATCAAGGCCTGATTGAAGTCCTCCATCATCATCCCAGCCCCAAGAAGCCAAGGATCACAGGACTTAATGACTACAGACCCATCGCCCTGACCTCTGTGGTTATGAAGTCATTTGAGCGCTTTGTGCTGTCCCACCTCAAGACCATCACGACCCTCTACTAGACCCACTGCAGTTTGCCTACAGAGCCAACAGGTCTGTGGATGACACGGTCAACATGGCTCTTCACTTCATCCTCCAGCATCTGGACACCCCTGGAACCTACGCCAGAATCCTGTTTGTGGACTTCAGTTCCGCATTCAACGCCATAATTCCCGCTTTGCTCCAAGACAAGCTATCCCAACTGGGAGTGCCCGAGTCCACATGCAGGTGGACCACAGCCTTCCTATCCAACAGGAGGCAGCACGTGAAGCTCGGGAAACACTTGTCTGAACCCCTGACCATCAGCACCAGCTCCCCTGAAGGCTGCGTCCTGTCCCCCCTATTCTTCTCCCTGTACACCAACAGCTGCACCTCCAGTCACCACTCTGTCAAGTTCCTGAAGTTTGCGGATGACCACTCTCATCTGACTTATTTCTGATGGAGACAAATCCACCTCTAGGTGGGAGATTGACCATCTGGTGTCCTGGTGCAGTCAGAACAACTTGGAGCACCACACCCTAAAGACAGTGGAGATGACAGTGGACTTCTGGAGAAACCCAGCTGCACCCCCCCCCCCATCGCCCTGGGCGGCTCCCCAGTGAACTCTGTGGAGTCCTTTTGCTTTCTGGGCACCACCATCGCCCAGGACCTCGAGTGGGAACTGAACATCACCCCGCTTACAAAAAAAGCTCAGCAGAGGATGTACTTCCTGCGGCATCTGAAAAAGTTAAACCTGCCAAAGAGTTATGATGGTGCAGTTCTACACTGCCATAGAGTTACACAACAGTCAGCTGAACAAATCTATAAGCCCTCCCCACGTACACACACAACCATCCACTGGACAGGCACCTTACATATTTGTTTGTATACTTTTTAGTAATTTATTAATGCTCAGTCTACTGTTTTTATGCACAGTCCACTATTCTTATTTGTTTTTATTTCTTTTGTAGTTTTTGTTGCTACTGTAACTGACCAGAACAAATTCCTAGTTTTATTGTGAAACTTACTTGGTAATAAAACTCTTTCTGATTCTGATTTTTGTTTCAGGTTCATGGCAAAAAGTTAACAACAGAATTAGATTAGCTTTAATATTACTTGCTTTGTGTTTTTTAAATGGTAAAAGTTTTTAAAGATCTAAAGCGGCAACATTTTCTTTAAACCTTATGACAAAACCGGATGCATGTCCCCCAGTGCTCCAAATATGGTAGTCTATTGTGCTGCTTAAATGAGGAATTCACAAATACATTTATTAGAACAGATAACCGTCTACAAATATATGATACTGCACAGCGCATGCCTCATCTCTAAAAAGACTTAATTTGTCTTTAGAATATTCTAAAAAATTCAAGGATATATTAGTCACAGACTTTTGCCAAAATAACTGCAATCATGCACCTCCTATAGGCATGGATGAACGTCCTTCACCTTGGTACTGGAAATTTTGAATTTTTTTTTTCAAAGTGCTCCAGTTCTCCTAGATTTGAAGAGTTCCTCGCAACTACTGTTTTCAGATCACTCCAGGAGTTGTAAAATAGGATTTTTATCTGGACTCATTTCTGGCCAATAAAGGAAAGCCTAGTCCTTCCACAGAGACCCATTAGGGTTTGATATTGCGTTCCAATATACAGGTGCATCTCAAAAAAGTATAATATCGTGGAAAACTTTTTTTTACCGTAATTCAATTCAAAAAGTGACACATTATGGATTCATTACACAAAGTGAAACATTTCAAGCCTTTTTTTCATCAAGATTGAAACAAAAAAGGCTTGAAATGTTTCACTTTGTGTAATGAATCTATAATATATGAAGGTGTCACTTTTTGATTTGAATTATGGAAAAAATGAACTTTTCCACGATATTCAAATTTTTTGATGTGCACCTGTACATTGGGATTCTCATTCAAAATGGCTTGTTATTTCATGATGCGATGCATAATTTCAAGAGACTCAGAGCCAGCAGAGTACCCTCAAAACATCACATAACCTTCTCCATGTTTGACTGTGGGGAAGGTGTTATTTTATTTGAAGGCTTCATTTCGTTTTCTAAAAATGTAGAGGTGGTGTGCTTTACCTAAAATCTGTAATTTTGTTTCATCTGTCCATAGAAGGATTGTGGCCAAATTGCAGTTGGCTTTCTTATGTCTCTCTCTCTGCAGTGTGTCTCGTACCAAACAAACCTCTTTCATTGAGTTGGTGATGAATGGTGCAAGTTGAAACTGATGTACCTTGTGTATGTAGGTCACCTTAAATCTGTGGCACACCCTGCAATCTTCCATCAAGTACATATAGTGGAAACAGGAACATCAAGATCTCTGGAGATGGATATGTAGGCTTGCGATACTCCATGCTTGTCTATAATCGTGTCTGAGCACCTCAGACAATTTTCTGGCTCTTTACTCCATGCTCATTGCGGTACACATGGTGTCATAAAATAGTTTTTTCTCTATTCAAACCATTTCAATGAGTGATTTTCATAAAACACGCATCTGCAACTGACTGGCAAGTTGCAGATGTTGCAAAAGAAATTGTTCTTGAGCAAGGACATTATACTCCAAACTGCAACGTTCACGTTAAGAGCAGGCTCTTTTTGTCCCCAGCACAAATTTGCAACTGTGTAATGATTGTTCTGTTCAATCAGTTTCTTTAAATGCACACCTGTCAGGTGGATAATTTGACAAAGGTAAAATGCTCATTAACAGGTATGTAAAAACGCTGCCATGACATTCTGGGATGAGTTTAGACATAACTGCCTAGCTTAAGAATATTTACTTTCAACTTGCCAGCTCTGATATTTGATCTAGTAACCATTTACTAGTTAGATGCTCTAACTGCTTGGCCACCAACCTACATTCTTTTTGCAATTCTGCCAACAACACTGGTGAAAATTCCTGCTGTCAGCATACCAATTGCACACTTCCTCAAAATGAGACATCAGTTTGAGTAATTACACAGATGTGCAAGCGTGCAAATGCTCACCTTTTTTGGCCACTGGTGCAGTAGAGAAGAGTGCTCTTCATAGATAAATCCTGGGCAGTAACTCAGTAAAATCTTAGACATTATTGCATGTTGCGTTTATATTTGTGTTCAGTATACATTAACTGGGTACCCTCTTTTTTCCAACCAATATTTCCATCTATGTCCATAAAGCCACTCATGTGAAATTGCTGTGTGGTTCACATTTCCTGTTATTTACATTTTGTGACATTTTTTTAAAAACCCTAACAACATACATACAGCTGGATTTCATCAACATTGTAAGCTAAACACTAATATGTCCCATCATCCTTAGTAATTTATTTTGTTTAACCTTTAAACAACCCTCTTTATTGTGGGAGGTCTAAATACATTTGCATCCACTTTCAGACAGGTTCATTACAGCAGGTTCATTATACTTGAACTCCCAAATTATTTCCCCAATACTGGAGATGAGTTTTGTCAGGGGTGTCAGTTTGTAAAATAAATAAAATGTCACACCACCCTCTTAGATTTGGTTCATAGGAATTTGTGACATGATTTTGAGAAGAGTATTTATTTCTTAAGAGTTTTTATTTGAACAATTTTACCTCAATTAAAGGATAGATTTCTCTCATAATCTAAGATCAAACTAATAAACAACAATGCATTTTTTCCAAGGGTGCCAATAATTATTAACATTACATTGTACAGAAGATCCATACATATACATACACATTACATATACACATATATATATATATGTGTGTATGTATGTATGTATGTATGTATGTATGTATGTATGTATGTATGTATGTATGTATATACACATACATATATACACACACATACATATACTGTATATATTTATATTTACATTACTTACCAGTAAGCAAAAGTGCTTTGTTGCATGAAATAACAAAACAAATACAGTTAAAAAGAATAAAACATTTCATATACCAGGTGGTTTGAGCCCTGAATGCTGATTGGCTGAAAGACTAAAATTGATTTTGCTGTTCTAACTGCATTGGTAACCAATTTATAGTCACAATGAGGCACCTCAGGGGGTTAGGGCACACTGTCAATTTGCCAAGGCTAAGGGCTGCTTCCACTCTGTTTTGCATTGTGCCTAAGAATAGCCTTTAGCCATGTTGTCTTGACTAGATACCACCCTCTTGTACCGTATTGCTTAAGGATATGGAAACCCCTTTCCTGTTTACGTTGCCTTCTTAGTACAGTGTCTGCCTAAACATTAGATTCATGGAGGTTTTAACCAAATGCACATTTGACAGCAAAATCAAATGCCTGTCAGACTACATAGTGAATATAACAGACAGCGAGTCAACCATTAAGCAGGAAAGCACTTGTAACAGATAACTCAGTTAAACAGTGTATAACAGTTATTATGCACATATCCCATTTCTAATTTAAAAAAGCAGGTTTACGTAATTGACCAAAATAATAATAACACTGCTTTTTCTTTTTGTCATGTTTGGAGTCGATATACCAAAATAATTGAAGTACACTGATATAAATAATGGGAGGGAAGAAATGCTTTGATGAACTAAAACACTTTGTTTCATTGAAAAGCAAACAACGATTAATTAAACTCTGTTAAACTAATTAATTCATGCAAATTTGATTTCCCATAAATTTAATTCATGTTATATTTTCAGATGTAAACAGCTGTCCAATGCTTCTCTCTCTCTAACATACAAATTCACAGTAGAATCACTGACCACTGGACTGGAGTGGCAATACTACCCTGATTCAAGTAACTAGCCAGTGTCAAGGATTGGATACCAGACACTGATGAGTGTTGGGATATTTAGAACATACATAAATGTAGCCGGAAAACAATCTTTATCAATCTTTCAGCAATGGGTTCAATGTCATGTTGTACATGCATAAAAGCCTGCCATTTTTTTCTATTAACTCAACATTTGACCTTTGGTCAGCTAAAATGACAGCAATTACAAAGGGGAATTTTCCTCCCATCTGGAAAGGCCCAACCTTGGTTTAGAGGAAAAAATAAGAGTGGCAACCAATTCTAGCCCATTGAAACAGACAGAGCAATGCATAATGCTCCCCGAATGACTTGCTGCACACCGGAACCTCATTTTCATTGGGATTGTAAATGGTGATGTGTCTGAGGTGAGGTCACATTTAGATTAAGGAATATGACTTTCTAAAAAAGCTTTTTGGGAGGACCTGGGCTATTTAAATGGGCTGCTCCTGTGACTGTTGTTCTCCATTAAAATGGGGACTTACAGACCATTTACAGTCAAATAGAGAAAGCATGGAAACAAACCATGTAATGCAGTTCTGTGTCTCTTCACTAATTCCATGTCATCGTTGTTGCATATACTGACGGAGTGTAAACTGAAGTTCGGCCATAGAATTTTTACCAAAGTCTTGGTAAAACATTGGTTTGATCTTCATTTAATGTTCAGACAATGCTGTCCCCAGGTCCTGGCATCACCCGTTATGAGTAAATGGCCTACAGGCATGTTTGTGTGTGTGTGGGACGGGTTATAACTTGACTGAGTCTCAGGGAGGGGGTAGAAATCCAGTCCATGAATGCATTCAAATTGCACCATTTTCCCTAAGTAGTCCACTACTTTTGATCCGATCTGTAGGACTCAGGTTAAAAGTAATGCACCATGTAGGGAATAGGATGTAATTTAGACCGCAACCAGTGTATTTAGATCAGGATTTGGGATTCTTGTTGCGTCACGTCCAACGACACCTCTTTCTCTGGCATGCCTCAGGATCAGACAAACACCCTTCTGAATCATCGCTCTCTGAAGACATGGCCCCGGCTGATGGTGGTGTAGGAGGTGTGTCAGATCCTGAAGCGCCCTCCTCCCCGTCCTTGGCCCCCAGGAGGCCATTGTTGAGGCTAAGGACCCAGCCCAGCTTGTTGTGCAGCAGGTGGCGTAGGCCGGGCGGCAGTGGCAGTGCGCTCAGGGTGTCTGGGCGCTCAGGGAGGAGCTGGCGAAGGCGGGCACAGCACAGGTACTGCAGGGAGGTGGGCGCGAAGCAGGAGCGGATCACCTTCATGCTGCTCTTGGCAGCTGTGGAACACGCCATGGGGTAGAAGTGCTTGTTTTGTAGCTCTGTAGCTGCCACGCCTACAGAATAGAATATACTGTCCATTTTAGAATAGGAATTTCTCTTTTTGCTGTGACAATATCCAACTTGACAAACAAGCAGAAAGCTGGTAGCAGCAGGGGGTAAATAGCTGGGTACAGGCATAGGAAATCCTTTAAAAAAAATCTAATCTGAGAAACAATGCTGCCATTTTTATCTAGAGTGACAGTACCTATTGCACTTTACAATATTAGTTAGGAGCAGAGGACAAGGAAATAGTGAGCAAATTGAAACTAGAGATGATTATGTTGCCATGATGGTCACCAGAAAGTCAGGAAAATTGTTAAACACATTGTTACCCCTGTAACCTCTGTAATTACCTCCCCTGTAGTTACCTATGCACTTCCCCTGTAATTACCTATGCACTTCCCCTGTAGTTACCTATACACTTCCCCTGTAGTTACCTATACACTTCCCCTGTAGTTACCTATACACTTCCCATGTAGTTACCTATACACTTCCCCTGTAGTTACCTATACACTTCCCATGTAATTACCTATACACTTCCCCTGTAGTTACCTATACACTTCCCATGTAATTACCTATACACTTGCGGTTCTTGAAGAAGGTGAGTGTTCCATGCCAGGTGTCCAGGTGCACTCCTATTATGGAACCCTGGCCAAACCGCGAGGAGAAGTTTACTTTGTCTCCTTTATGATGCAACAGACCTTCAAAAAGAAATAACCATTTTATTATTATCTAGAATAAACACAATACAGGCATTGATGGGTAATTGACACAGGTGTCATGTACAGTAACTTCTGATCAGAGACCTATAAAATAGATTTAACAGCCTTTCAAATACATATTTTTATAAAATGTTATAACAAATCTTTGAAATACTTTTAGCGGTACTTGACTGATATAAGCTGTATTGTATTGTATTGTCCTACCAGTGTAAGAGAGACCCCAACTGTCATCATCTTTCCCAAGCAGGCTGCAGAAAGTATGTCTGAACTTATCCAGGTTTACATCACAGGTCCCAATGCCCACCATCTACAAAACCAATATAAGAGATTTCAACATGCTCAACTTCTAAAGTCCAGGCATGGAGGCACATGTTAAAACATTTTAGCATTTTGCTTTTACATTATTGTCATTTAGCTGATGTTGTTAACCAGAGCGACTTACACTAATGAGTGGATATATTTCTAACAAAATCTCTTAAATTACGTTATAGCTCTTTAAAATCTAAAGATGTAAACCAATGTGTGGAGGTCGCTAAAGAGAGAAATCAGAGAACATATGTTGTGATGAGAACTACTGCAGTAAATCCATTACAGGGCCTGTTTTTGAGTTAAAGATACCAGCCTCCACTGATCCCCACAATCCTGTCTTGTGTAAAGACGGACAGAGCCTCACCATATCTGTCCCGTACACTGGCGATGTCATCTTAATCTCCCAGAAGTGCTGTCCTTCTGTTAGCTCCTTGGAGCCTCTGATGGCCGCAGTGCCACAGCTGTACTCTGTGTGAAAGTTGACTTTGCGGTTGTCGCAGCTCAGCAATGTGGCCGTGGAACGGTTACTGTCATCCCACACCCAGTCAAAGTCTGCAATTTCAAGAGGTCAGAAGGTTGAATTTGTATTTGAATTTATTTTACCAGGCAAGTCAGAGACCAAGGTCTTTTTCAGAGAGCCCTGGAGATAAAAAAATAAATAAGAAAACACACCCATTGTACGAAGTGCTCAAAGTAGACATTAAACGCAGAGGTATCAAAACAAAAGAATCCAACACAATACAATCCTAAATGACTGACTTTAATCTTCCAAAGCACCTCCAATGCCGTTCCGGTTCTTATCACGCTGCTCACTCAACCAGGCAGTCGAGACCGAAATCCTTACACACCAGAAGGAATGCACTCTTCGTACTTCCACCTTGGCAGAGTTCACAGGTGCCCAAGTTGCCACAAGAGCTTGCTAGTTCGCAACGAAGCAAAGCAACCCAATTAGATTACAAACGCCCCCAACCCATGATGGTGTCTGCCAATTGGACCGAGAGATGGATTCTAACCCTGGTCTGATAATGGCTAGGCCTGACTTTACTGCTGCACCACTTTGGGAATTTTGTGATACAATAAAGAACACCCCCCAAAACAGAGTGAAATAGGAAGCGCCCGGCTGAACTTGACCGCCTCCAAAAAATAAAAAGATCCACTTCAAAACATTTTTCTATGGTGTACACTTCTCAGAACAGCCTTGGTTTCCCCACTGTACCCGTGTCCTTACCCTGGTCATCTTCCCCACAGTGGCAGTCTTTGACACGGTGGAAGCCCCGGAGACGTGGGTTGTAGCTGGGCTCAGTTTGGGTGTCACAGGCGCAGTATGACTCTCCTGTAACGGGTACAGCGCTGGGGACTGGGGGAACCACAGGCGGGTAGTCTGGCTCAGAGTCTGAGTCACTGTACTGCAGAGGCCAAAAAAATACTCAGCTCGACTTGCACAAGAAAACTCTCTACATCACAGTTGTTTAACTAAATGGAAGGCAGATTTTGGCCCCTAATTGTAAATGCTTTAAATTGTAGTTATTTAGCAGATGTTCTTTTCTATTTTATTTTTGGTGGACACTCACGGCAAATGAAAATACAATTAAAAGATGAATATGAGGCAAAAGAATAGACAGTCACCTTGAATTTCTGTCTGTTTCAACACATACATGTTTTACCAACTAAGAATAACAGCACTGTCAGAGTTCCACATTTCATGCGAGCATAAGTAATGGGACAATTCAACTTAGTGTTTAGTCGCAAATCCCTTGCATGCAATAACAGCAGTGAGTCTACAACCCACTGACCTACCAAACACTCGGTATCATCCATGGAGATGCTTTGCCAAGCCTTTACTGCAGCAATGTTTGTGCTATTGTTTGTTCTTCAGCTAGTGAAATACATGTTCAACAGGAATTAAATCAGGAGATTTACTTGGTCAGTATAAAATGTTTCACTTGTCCCCCCTGATTAACTCCTTGGTTGCATTGGCAGTGTGTTCTGTGTCATTTTCCTGTTGTATTATGAAGTGCTGCCTAATGAGTCTGGTGGCATTTTCTTGTACATTGGTACAAGAAAGTGTAAAGATACTTCTGTATGAATTCTGCTGCTGCCGTCATTCATTACATCATTAATAAAGATGAGTGAGCCCGGTCCAGAGACACAACAGCACTACATCCACCACGCTTCACAGACAGGCGGTAAAGATTGGATTTGGAACATCTGCAGTTCCTTTTTCTCTCCAAACTTTATCCCTTTGACAAACGTTCTCCTTTGTCCCATCTGTCCATAAAACTCATCCAAAACTGTACTGGCTGATCTCTGTACTTCAAAGCAAATTCTAATGTGCCCCTTCTGTTCTTGGTGCTGATTAGAGGTTTGAATCGTGCATTGTAGCCTTTGTAATTCTCCTGCTGAAGTGTTCTGCGAAAAGTAGGACACTTTCACCCGAGCCTTCTGAAAGTTGTTGATGATTTCACTTTTATGGTTGTTTTTCCCAGCTCTGGTCATTTTTCCATCATCAAATGCTGTTGTTATCCTCAGCCAACTTGGTTGTAGCTGACTGCTGAAGGAAAAGTGGTTTATTTCTTTTTGCAGGACATTCCAAACTGTTGTTTGGGCTATGCCCAACTTTTATGCTATGGTTCTAATTGAGTTCCTCTTCTAGCATCCAAATCGCTTGCTGTTCTTTCATAGACAGCTCCCTAGTCTTCATGTTGTGTTATACCCACTGACACCTAACGCAGACTCCAAAGGCATAAGCAAATTATAGAATTGAGACTACATATTCAGAGCACTTGTGTGTGAACAATCAATACAACAGGAAACACCTGATCCATTTGAAACACCTGTGAGCCAAATGTCCCAGTACTTATGCTCACATAAAATGGGAGGATGGAACTCGGACAGTGCGGACATTCTTAGTTGGTAAAATGTGTTGAAACTCACAGGAACAAAAGGTGACATTTTGTTGTTTTGCCTCATATTCATCTTCAAATCGTATTTTCATATGCCCTGAGTGTACAGCAAAAATAGCAATTTTGACTTCACTGTCCCAATACTCAGGGATGGGCAGTATTTATGATACATGTATTTAAAATACGTATTTCAAACACAAAATAGGATTGTGTAATTTGTATTTGATAGGGTTGATGAAAGTTGCTTCATATTTTGTATCAAAATACTTCAGTATTTTGTAGCTTAAAAATACTGTAAAATACTTTGTGAGAAGTCTACATGACGACATGATAGAAATTCTGCCTCTGATTGGTGCCTAATCTGTAATTTGCCCAGACTTGTTGAGATCAGAACAGAAAATTGATCCATACCCGAAGAAGGTCAAGGTGAGAAATGTGTAGGTTGCCGGCATTCCATCGATTTTTAGCATAAATTGCTGCAATTTATTACAGTTCAGGTTAAGTTTGTGTTCATTTTAGTAGCCTAGGCTAAATTGTTTACCAACTTACGTAATGTTCTAGCTAACTATTTGACCTGAGTAGCAGCCATCATAGTTAACGTTAGCTTGCTTTTCGTCAGTTGTGCACAAAAAAAATAAAGCGTTTCAGTGTTGTACTACAATATAATGCCACGATATGGTGAAACTTGTTAAATGCACACACGTGCCTCATTGTCATTAACACTCACTTAAACACACACTCTTTCACCCACACTCACACATAAGTTTGACTGTTTTTTGTAAAACTTTTGAACAATTTTGGAATACCTGGTCTGTGGTATTCTCTATTATAGTATTCTCTATTGGAGTTTAAGTAAATATTCTTACTACATCATTAGTGTGTGTGTCCTCTATACCTATATTCTGAGGCTCTCAATAGAGGCAGCAGTGGTTGGAGTTGGGTTAATACTCCTTGACAAGTTCTGTTGCTACTTTCTGATTATGTTTCTGGCTCCATTTAAAATCAAAACATATTGATCATTTAATAATTGTTAAAAGGGGTAAAATGTTTGATTTCAACTTCCAAATAGGTGTCCAATGATTAATAAATAAATAATTAATTGATTGCTAAATGATTGTACCCTAATTGAAGTAGCTGTTTAGTAGGATCATGATTTTACATACCATTGCATGAATGACTGCCTGACAATATATTATACACTGCTCTAAAAAATTAAGGGAACACAATCAACACAGTATAACACCAAGTAAATTTAACTTGCAGACCATTCAGGTTGCACAGGTTGTCCAGCTCCTCCAGGATGGCACATCCATACGTGCCATCGCAAGAAGGTTTGCTGTGTCTCTCAGTACAGTATCAAGAGCTTGGAGGAGATACCAGGAGATGGGCCGTTACATGAGGAGAGCTGGACAGGGCCGTAGAAGGCATCAACCCAGCAGCAGGACCGGTATCTGCTCCTTTGTGCAAGGAGGAACAGGAGGAGCACTGCCAGAGGCCTACAAAATGACTTCCAGCAGGCTACCGGTGTGCATGTTTCTGACCCAACTGTCAGAAAGACTCCATAAGGGTGGCATGAGGGCCCGTAGTTCTCTGGTGGGAGCTGTGCTCACAGCCCAGCACTGTGAAGATCGATCGGCATTTACCAGTGAACACCAGAATTGTCAAGTTCGCCATTGGCGCCTTGTTCTCTTCACAGATGAGAGCAGGTTCACACTGAGAACATGTGACAGACGTGAAAGAGTCTGGAGACGCCGTGGTGAATGTTATGCTGCCTGCAACATCATCCAGCATGACCAGTTTGGCGGTGGGTCAGTGATGGTCTGGGGAGGCATATCCTTGGAGGATCGCACAGACCTCCATGTGCTAGCCAGTGGTACCCTGACTTAGGTACCGGGATGATATTCGCAGGCCCATCGTCAGGCCTTACACTGGTGCAGTGGGCCCTGGTTTCTTCCTGGTGCAGGACAATGCCCGGCCTTATGTGGCCAGACTGTGTAGGCAGTTTCTGGATGACGAAGGTATTGATGCCATTGACCGGCCCTCACGTTCCCCAGAACTGAATCCAATTGAGAACCTGTGTATCAGTATGTATATATGTATCAGTGCATCTGACGCCACCAAGTAGCACCACAGACTGTCCAGGAGCTCACTGATGCCTTAATCCAGGTCTGGGTGGAGATCCCCCGGGACACCATCCGCCATCTCATCAGGAGCATGCCCAGATGTTGTCGGGAGAGCATACAGGCACGTGGGGGCCATACACACTACTGAAGCTCATTATGACTTGCCGTGATGAAATTCACACAAGTTGGAACAGCCCGTGATTTCAATGGTTTACTTTGATTTTAGGTGCAAGTTCAAATCCAACCCTCTATCGGTTGGTGGTTTTGGTTTCCATTGACCGTTGTTACGTTCAAGTTCAGTTCACTTTGTTCTCAATGATTTTGATCTTTAATACATTTTCTTCATCGAGACTTGATGTGCAATTTAAGTTGTTCCCTTATTTTTTTTGAGCAGTGTATTTATGATTAACAATAAAATGATTAAATACTTAGAAACGAGTTGCTATGAATAAAGGTGCCATCTTCTTATGAATGACTTGTTTGTCATTGAGTCAGTGTTGCTGATGCTAAATAGGCCCTTCATTACCAAACACCAAGTAACTAAATTAGGATATAATTATGAGTCATTAGCAAACTGTTAGTTAAACATTAAACTGTTGGTTACTTTTAAACTAACCTTTTTAATGTTCGTTAAACATTAAACTATTGGTTACTTTTAAACTAACCTTCATCTGGGTGATCACAGGGATATGTGAACATTCAATCTGTTAATAGGTTGCATATGTCAGATTTATCACGACTCATTAGGCAGAGAAAAGCTGTTGCTATCAAACATTGTCTACTTAATCAACTGAGTCAGTGTACTGGTGAAGGGATAGATCAAATAGGCCAATAGATGGAAGGTTTGCGAAGTGATTTCATGTTCCCTTGTGAAGGTATTTTTAGTATAATACAAAAATACAGTAGTTTTGGATACTACTGTATCCAAAACTACTGCATGGCTGCTGCATTTTGTAGTTTATTTTGATACACTTAAAATTAAGGTATTTGGTATTTTACTTTAAAATACATTTTGATGTATTTTTGCCCATCTATGTTAATACTTACGGAGGGCACTGGACATATTCTTACCAAATTTACAAAGTAATTATAACTAAGAATACATTTTCAGTAACAACATGGAAGCAGTGGGTGTTAACGGCCTTTCTCAAGAACAGAACACATTTTTCACCTTAGCGCCTAAGATCCAACAACATTTAGGTTAAATTTAATGGGAACAATAAAACCAAAGACGATCTATACAGAATGAATTTGACACTACTGGTCAACGTTCAAAACAGATCTTTACCTGTAAACGTTCATAGCCCCACTCTTGGCTCTCTGAGGCCAGAACCAGTGCCCGGGCATCGGCATCACGCCGTATACCGCTCCACACATAACGCCATGCCCGGCTGTTCCTGCTCCGCCTTGACATGGCAGTTACTGCAGGATACCTGGAGGGGGAGAATTCAGGAAGACGGTCAGGGTTGTATCGCTAACGGGTACAATATTAAGGCACTGTATTGGTGCACAAGTTCTGACTAGAGCCATATAAGCTCAGAAAGTTCTCGTTCTTACAAAGTAGGCAAATGTGTAACGGGGAAAACGTATTAAATTTCTATTATATTAATTGGGAAATAGAACACATTCAGGGGGACAGAATAACCGCTATGCATTTTGTCAAGTGTCCATTCTCCCGTTTTTACATTTGACAGGCCTGCACTAATGTTTAGCCTAGCCACACACCCACCCGTTGTTATGGCCAGAATAAATATTTTAGCTACATTTGTAGCTAAACCTACATACCTGTGCATCAACAGCAATACGCAAATTGCATAATACGTACGCAATCAATCAATCTGTAGGCTCCTAACCTCCTACGGATTACATAATTTGCAATCATCTCATGCATTGCGTCCGGTACGTTTTGGGGCCTAGCTGGCTCGTGGAGTACTCTCTAGTTTGCACTCGTGCAACAAAATTTCCAATTCAACGTCTAACATTCGCTAGCTGTAGATACATCGTCAAGAACTAAACTTTTAGATCCGTATATCGGTGATAACTAGTTATATATATAAAACTACACACAGTTTACTTTTCTTCAACGACATAGAAGAAAAGCTGCATTGTTTTTGTTGACGTTAGATAGCTAGCATGGAGAACTTAACCCACATTTAACTAGCGTTAGCGCGATTGCTAAATTACAGTACTAACCTGCGCTGTACCAGCTTGCTAGTCGTCACGTTTCCTGATCCACACTTGAAAAATACGCCTTCTGTCTTCGCAAATACAAATGTCAGAGGACTTTAGAGGCCAGGTAACCAAATATTTGCAAAGGACGTCTTTCTTTACGAACATGCTTGTCAAGACAGATACCTTGACTCACTATCATGTCTCATGACCTACTTTCAGAACAGACGTAAACAATGCATTGTCAAACCCCGCCCAGCCGCCGCCAGTGATTGGATACTTGTATCATGCAACCACTATTTTTCTACCGGAGTGGTCAAGGCGACGATTAAAATCTAATTTTAACAACTTGTTGAAGTAAGACAGTTTCATCAGTTTGTAGCAACCGAAATGAGTTAAAGTTATAGAGGTGGTAAAGAGCTAGAAGTATTTGTGGTATTATTCCATAAAGAATCAATATCATACCCACAACCAGTTGTTTGTTGCTGGATTAACAAGATTTACGTGGAAAACAGGTGCCGCTGAGCCTGCAGTGCTGGCAACTGCATCAATATGCTAAACCGTGTCATACTGCAGTTGAACCAAAAAAGGTCATTAAAATACAAATGAATTGCTCAAAATCCAATGCTATGCAAATGACCCTTTGCTGTATCCTGGTTTAGTTCTGTAACAGCAGCAACTAATAAGATTTACATGCCAAACGCATGTATACAGATCTACTCCATTTGATAGAGACTATCATAAAATCAAGAAATAATATAACAGAAATTAATGTAGTTCGGAGATTGAGATTTATTTGGAAATCAGACA
>JACXGI010003659.1:38618-51974 GCA_016801175.1 Esox masquinongy
GTGGCCTAGTCTGAGGAATCACGTTTTCTTTTACATCACGTGGATGGTCGGGTGAGCATGCATTGCTTACCTGGAGAACACATGGCACCAGGATATGCAGGACAAACAGGCCCGATCCATGGAGGACCCACCTCGCAACTTACAGGACATAAAGGATCTGCTGCTAACGTCTTGGTGACACACACACACACACACACACCTTTACATGCTGGCCATAAACAAACAGTCAACTACCACTCCAACATCTGGACACCAGAGACAATCTCCATAGTAACCACTTGATACATAAATCCAGAGGAATTCCAAGCACTTATAACAATTAGACAGTGCAATTCATCTAGCTATACACAGATATTTATAATATAGATATATAATATTGGGAATTCAATAAAGACTTTGTTCCATTTAAACGGTTTCATTAACATTTCAAGAGCTTCATAAATAATTTGTGAGAAAAAAAAAAAGTTTTCCATGTCCTCGTAGTAAGGTCCTTTGACGCTGATGTGAAAATGGTCCCCAGAAAAATAACAAAAAAGAAAAGGTTTGTCCAACAGTCAGCTCTTTGGACATTAAAAGAAAAGTCACCAAAAACCAACAAACACAAATGAAAAAAGGCTGTAGGATGGGGGTAATCTCTTATACTCAAGCACGCACGGGACACTACATTTACAGAGCGAATTTACAAGGGGTTGAACTACTGGGACTTAAGGCCCACTTTACAGACAAAAAAAAAGATACAACAGGAAAAGTATAGAGGACACGCGTTTCGCTTCCAGCCCAAACCAACCCCATTACTCCCAATTTTGCACTCCACAGTGTCCTACTTTTGACTAGTGCCCAATGACTCTGGTCAAAAATATTGCATTATTTAGGGAATCAGGTGTCATATGGAACACAAGCCATAATACTTCAAAAGCCTTCCTCATAGATGACTGGTTTGAATAAGCAATGTAAGAGGTGGCTTTACATTTACCACAGTACTTATCCAATCTATTCTATCAAGAAAGGACAATCTAAGTGTCACCAGGAAGCAGAGGCTGAAGGGAGTTGATTTGGAACTGGGAGTAGGCCTATTCTCCAATTTGTTCATTATTTAATTGTTGTTTACGTATGGAATGAATGACGTATCGTTGACTCGACGTACACGGACAGACGGTATGACTCCTCAATTATTTTATTATTTTGTGGAGAGGATGAGAGCCACAATAAGGCCGTAAAGCCCCAACACTTCTGCAAAGATCAGGATCAGGATCATGCCCACAAATAGCCTTGGCTGCTGGGCTGTACCACGAACGCCTGCGTCGCCCACAATGCCGATGGCGAAACCTGCTGCCAGCCCGCTCAGTCCCACACTCAACCCAGCACCGAGGTGGAGGAAACTCCTACAGAAGAGAGGAAAAGGCGGATTTAAAACCAAAGCATTTGTAGAGTCATAGAGATTGCAGACCAGCAGTTTCCAGATGATTCACAATGCCAACCCTACTGAAAAACAATACGGTCAAAATCCACCAACGTTAATACCCTATTACTACCAATCAAATAATTTTAGACATGCAGTACCTGGTAGTAGACTTTGATAACTAGCATTTATACTGTTTGAGGTCTTACTTGTAAAGGGTGACCTTTTCGGAAATGTTGTTGGCGATGAGAACCGCCACCACCAGCCCATATATGGCAATGATACCAGCCATAACCACAGGAATGATGGACTTCATGATGAGTTCAGGCCGCATCACAGACATGGCAGCTATGCCCGTGCCGCTCTTAGCCGTTCCATAGGCTGCCCCCAGTGCTGGAGGAGAGGAACAGAGAGTATTTAGATTTCTAAGGCCATTTGAAAATTCCCTAAAATGGAAGAGATTTACTGTCTTAGTTGGTTTTGGAGGGATTACATTAACCTGAAAAATCTATTAAAAGCAATTTTTATGCAGCTAGTCAAATATGCAGCTAGGCAACTTAGCCTCCTGGATATGCCCGGCCTCATGTGGCCAGAATGTGTAGGCAGTTCCTGGTCGACGAAGGCATTGATGCCATTGACTGGCCCTCACGTTCTCCAGACCTGAATCCAATTGAGAACCTCACGGATGTTATGTATCGGTGCATCCGACACCGCCAAGTAGCGCCACAAACAGTCCAGGAGCTCATTGATGCCCTGATGCAGGTCTGAGAGGAGATCCCCCAGGACACCATCTGCAGTCTCATCAGGAGCATGCCCAGATGTTGTCGAGAGCACGTTGGGGCCATATACACTGAGTCACATTATGAGTTGCCGTGATGAAATTCACACAAGTTGGAACAGCCTGTGATTTCAGTTGTTTACTATGATTTTTGGTGTGATGTTTAATCCAGCCCTCGATTGGTTGGTGATTTTGTTTTCCATTGACCGTTATGTCATTTTGTTCTCAACAAATTCCACAATGTACAGTAAAGATTTTGATCTTTTTGTTCGAGACTCAATGTGTAATTTAAGTGTTCCCTTAATTTATTTGAGCAGTGTATTTAAAGAGCTCAGTGGTCAAGTGAGGACCATTGAAAATCAGTTTCCATCACCATGTTTTCAAGCCTCTATGAGAAGACACCTTAAAACATCTGTACAAAAGAGAAAAACTTATGAAAAATGCATTAGCACAACAGTATTGCACATTAAAACTTTGATTATTTTTACACAAATACACTAGTTTTGCTTGGATTTAAGAAGAAACGATCTATTTGCTAGTGTTTTACATTCACTGGTGGCAATGACGGAAGGCTAATTGTCATCTGATGTGTCAAGATCCCTGATTCTTTTAAGGCCTATGTTATGTCCATTCAAAAAGTTGCCCAAAGTGGCCTATCTGGACTCTTCTGATCCAACGCCCACTCATGAACACGCCCCATCATCAATATTTATTGTGTGTCAATCATAATGTCTTCATTATGACTAAGGATGTCACAAATGGACAGTTCTGTTTAATGTTCAAACCAACATTTTATTGGTATTCCGTTAAATGTCAACAAATAGCAATCATAAAATTCCATGTTAACTTGCACGTTTAGCTTGTTTTCATCCAATTACAAATCATCAAAGAGGCACTAGACTTAACCTACCACACAGAGACTCTACCATCGTTAAGTAATTAGCAGATGTCTGGCTACTTAAACGATGATAGCTTAAAAGCTTAATTAGGTCTTGTTTACATTATGCATCATTTCCAGAGAAATATCGAAGACTTGAGTCCATGGTCCGAAATTAACACCCGCCAAGCAACAAACACTGGTAGATTTTCCGTTTGGCGAGTATATCTCAGAAGGCTATCTGTCACACTGGCTGGTAAATGTTTGTACTGAAATAGTAATCTAACAAAATCTGTCAATGGCTCTGAGGAAATTACTGATGTTTGCATTACATTGAAATCGACCCATTACTTCAGTGAGAAAATATGCGTGCATTTTTAAGGAACACGGTAATAAGGAGTGAAGTTCACCGTCTGATAGCCAATCCGGTCTTAACCTTTTTCTTCGGTTCTTGCGCCATAGTAAGATAGTCGTTCCTGTACTGACAGTGAAACGGTGAAGTTACTTGAGGCGAGAAATCTCCCAGACTGAAGACTCTACAGAGTCTGTAAGCTACAATGTCCATACGTTTAATAGTTAGCTATGCCATAGCCTATGGTAATGCTGCTGCCTGTGTTTTAGTTTTGTGAATAATTAGAGAGCAAGATAATGGTTTCACATTTTGCCTGTAAAACCATGGAAAAAGGCTGTAACTGCTTCATGCAATTCAAGTAAGTTTTTAGTTTTGGAAAATGGATTGTAAATTACTGAGCCCAGTGACTGAAGCTAGGGTAGATGTGTTAGAGGAGGAGCAAGCTGAGGAACGACCAGCAAGAGTTGGAAGACAGAGTGGCCCAGAGAGTAGTGTGACTGACTGAACCAACAGAAACAGAGGTGAGCAAGTTTTTCATTTGGGGATTATAGGAATAAAATCCTAACCCATTAGCAAATACAGTATACATCCTTAATATTCATTAAACCATAGGTAGTTAAAAAGCCTTTAACAGATAGGGGCTTTGTAAGGGATTCATTCAATATTTTCACATTACAAGTCATGTGTTACTAGTTTTCCTATTAGTAACATCTTGACCTCCTTTTAGCCAACCTGTGGGAAAATACAGGGCAAGTGGGATTGGTCCTGAATAACACAAATGTAAATGGATTTGTATGACATGGGTATATGTAAAACAATCAAAACATGACATGTAAATTTGTTCATGGGCTATTCTCAGAACATTTTGTTGCCACAATTATTAGCTATATATTATTGTTAAAATGCTGAATGTGTAGGTCCATTGTTCTCAACTTCATGGGACATTTTAGAATTTCAGGAAATTAACTTTAAAATAAACATATCCTCTGAGAATTTGTAGAATTTCAAGAAATTGTTTTAAAATAGTATTAAGATAGGGAGGGGCCAAATCACATAAAAAAAAAAGGTTTTGTAAGAAATGGAGGTTTGGAGATGGAGTTTCAAGAGGCTGGCTGCAGTATGATGATGGTGATGATTTGTTCTGTGTGACACAAAAAGGCAATTTATTGTTTTGGCTGGTAAAACATTTGCTTGGCTGGTGGATTTTCTCCTCTACCAGTCCCCTTGGCAGGTGAGCCAAAAAGTTAATTTTGGACACGGCTTGAGACGCTCAATTATTTTGTTGTGCAAACCGGCAGATATCGATAGCTCAAGAAGCCCCCATCTGAGGTAGTATGCACCACATTTACGACAGAGCCTGTCTAGAGCTCTCCAAGTGTGAGTACAACTGTGTCGGAACTGTATTAAATTTCTATACAAGTGCACACACATATCACTCCATTTTCCTGTGATTGGTCACAATCCTGCATGACAAGTTTTGAACATGCTACTGTATAGAAATAAAAAAATCCAATGCTATGGAAATGATAATGCAAACTCAGACAAGTCTATCTAGCGTTTTATTCCCCCTCGTAATGTAAACAAGGCCTTAATTAACAAGCTAGGTAAAGTAGTTTCACTCAGTTTGATACAGTCAAAAGCACTACTATGCAATCAGGTAAGATGAATAAGCATGAAGTCAGTTTGACTGGTCAAGACCTGCAACTTAGGGAATTTGTAAAAGCACAGATTGTGAAAGACCCACAGCCTCAGCAAAAAATAACTGAACTGACAGAGGTGCAAACCAGCCAGGTGTCTTAGCAGAAGACACTTCACCACTCAACTATAAAAACCTTGCTTATCAAAGGTTTAATGTCCGAATAAGTGACTAAATGTTGTCAATTTATTTCTGCAGTTTAAAGGGTATATACCAAATTAGCTCCAATCTTGTTGATGTCAGCAGAATTACAACAACTAATTCAAACAAACCCCTCCCTTCTGTTGTGCAGGTTTTACTTTTACCTTTTGTCAACAAGATTACAAATGCTGTAAAAAATGTATAGATCATTTAAATGTTTTTTAAAATTTATTTAGATGGCACAATGATTCCCTACATAAATGTCACCTAAATTAGGTCTTGAACTTTGTAGAATTATAGCAACTAGGAAATGGCATTGCAATTTCACTTTACTGCCTGCTATTGGTCCTTTGAGGAGAAATTGTGTCTTAGTGACCAGATGGAAGAGAGGGAGGGTGCCACTTTCCCATTTGGCAACAGAAGCTGGTGTACCTTTTACCTACCAATAGAAATTCCAAACTTCAGGTGCACTTCTGTATGCACTCAATTTCTGGTATGAAAATGTAAAACTAGCAAACCTGAATTAAGGTATATATAGTATGGATATTTTATTACATTAAAATACAACAATTGTACATACACCGATCAGCCATAACATTACGACCACCTGCCTGATATTGTGTAGGTCCCCCTTTTGCCACCAAAACAGCCCTGACCCGTCAAGGCATGGACTCCACTAGACCTCTGAAGGCGTGCTGTGGTATCTGGCACCAAGACGTTAGCAAGCAGATCCTTTAAGTCCTGTAAGTTGGGAGGTGGGGCCTCCATGGATCGGACTTGTTTGTCCAGCACAACCCACAGATGCTCGATTGGATTGAGACCTGGGGAATTTGGAGGCCAAGTCAACACCTTGAACTCTTTGTTGTGTTCCTCAAACCATTCCTGAATAATTTTTGCTTTGTGACAGTGCGCATTATCCTGCTGAAAGACGCCAATGCCATCAGGGAATACCGTTGCCATGAAAGGGTGCACATGGTCTGCAACAATGCTCAGGTAGGTGGTACGAGTCAAAGCAACATCCACATGAATGGCAGGACCCAAGGTTTCCCAGAAGAGCATTGCCCAAAGCCTCAGACTGCCTCCGCCGGCTTGCCTCCTTCCCATAGTGCATCCTGGTGCCATGTGTTCTCCAGGTAAGCGACGCACACACACCCGGCCATCCACGTGATGTAAAAGAAAACGTGATTGAACAGACCACCTTCTTCCATTGCTCTGTGGTCCAGTACTGATGCTCATGTGCCCATTGTAGGCGCTTTCAGCAGTGGACAGGGGTCAGCACGGGCACCCTCACTGGTCTGCAGCTACGCAGCCCCATATGCAACAAACTGCGATGCACTGTGTCTTCTGACATTTCTATCAGTACCAGCATCAAGTTTTTCAGAAATTTGAGCTACAGGTGGCTCCCTACGTGCATCAATGAGCCTTAGCCGCCCATGACCCTGATGCTGGTTCAACGCTTTTCCTTCCTTGGATCACTTTTGATCGGTACTGACCACTGCAAACTGGGAACACCCCACAAGGGCTGCAGTTTTGGAGACGCTCTGAGCCAGTCGTCTAATCATCACAATTTGGCCCTTGTCAAAGTTGCTCAGATCCTTACGCTTGCCAATTTTTCCTGCTTCTAATACATCAACTTTGAGGACAGAATGTTCACTTGCTGCCCAATATATCCCACCCACTGACAGGTGCCATGATAACGAAATTATCAGTGTTATTCAGTTCACCTGTCAGTGGTCATAATGTTATGGGTGATCGGAGTAAATGCCAGGTTAATGAATAGCTGGACTACGCATCCCATATCTTTATCATCCTACCATGATAGAGATATGGAATGCGTGTTGATAAAATTTTAGAAATGCGATCAGTTTATTCTTCAACATGACAGGCTATTTTAGTTTTTGTAAATTTCAACAGAATATTATTACAACATGCCAATCTTACAAGGTTCTGGTGAAATTATGAAATTATGGCTTTAAGCCTCCTGCCATATTAGCTAGCTCACACTAACAAAAGACTGGAGATCCTGGCTCTCACCACTTCTCTAAATAACAAACAATGCAGGGTTTACGTTAGCCAGCAAATGCCAGCTTTTTGCTGGTATCAGGTGTAGTTGTCCGGCAGATGAAAATATCAACGCCCAAATTGTCCGGTGGGAAATACGAAAATGAATAAATAAATAGATTAATAGCATATTAAATAGCCTAATATCGTGTGACCTATATGATCGGTTGCCAAGAAAACAGCAAGCCCCCGCTCGCTCTTACAGTAAGACATTACGGAGTGTTTTGTCATGTGACTGAGCGTGGCACAAGATCCAAAAGCCGCACACTCAGGCAGCAACTCCAGCATACGACTACGAAATGTCGAAGGCGAAGCAGACATTCCCGGGCCGGATAAAAAAAACAAGCGATGGTGCAAGGCCAGCAAGACCACAGAAAAGTGTAGTTATTTGAAACAGCCTTCCTTACGTAGCAGAACGTGTTTCAACATTTAATATGCAATAGGTAAACATTTATATCCATACATTTTAATATGCATTATCTAATCAGGAAATATGGTTGAAAATGACAAAATTCGACTTACAATATTAGTCAAAATACTTTACACACGCTTGAGCGTTTTTTCCTTTGGTCAATCAGAGTTGATGCGACAAATAAGCGGCTGAAACATGTTAAACAATGTTGTGAAATTAGGCTACACTATGGTGCATTGCAAAACAATTCTAAACTAGATTTATACATAATGAAATTTAGACGCAAACTAGTTTCAGTAAATGATCTGTGCCTATAACTTTACTCTGAGCTGTCAAAAGCTCTGACATCATATGGAAACTAACGTTGGCCTCAAAATTCCTTATTCAAATTGGAAACATGATTTTGGAATCAAAATACTGTGCAAAAAGATCATTGTCTATAAAAATTATTGTGATCTGGCTCAAATTATTTTGATTAGACAAAGTAATGATTGCGACAGCCCTAGCTGTAGCCCATATGCTCAGTTCACAAAGATTGTGAAAAGTTCATTCTGCTGACTAATTTAAATAAAAACATATATTGGATCATAGCATTTTTGTTTCATTGCTGTTTAAATGTAGGTTATTATATGACTATTTAAAACTTGTCCAGCAGCTGTTCTATATGGCCGTAATTCTGAAATTTTAACGGCCATATTGGCGGCATATAAAGAAATGGGGCATGGCCTAGGGGTCCACCAGTTGAAGTCACTGCCTCTGGTGTCTCAGACTGCTGAAAAAAAAGACTTCAAAGATATGGGATGTGTCCAAATAGGGCTGCATTACTTCTACACACCAAGCCCCATTCCTGGTTACTGGGCAGTTCCTCCGGCACAGCATATTCACTATATGTCCACATGCTGTTCTGTCAGGTCAAATATAGTGAATTGATTGTTCCAACCAAGAACAAGGTTACTTGACACTTCCCTTATTGAGTCATTATTTTATTACTATACTACTATAATTTCAACAGTTGACCGATGTGTTTTTAAACGACACAAAGCATGAGATTTGAAACATTTTGTAGAAAAATTGCAATTACCAGTAGACTCTTTGCACGACGTGCAACCCCATGCCACAATATTATCTTCTGAAGGGTACGTATGATCCTCACTTCCCAACAAATCTAAAGGCACTGGATTGGTGAAAGCAAGGACTTGAGGTAGTATCCACTAATTTCCTTTCTAACCAGTGTAGTGTTAGTAAACTAGTGCATACTTTGGGAATTTGGGATAATTGGGATACAGCCTTGTAGTACTGAACCCAGAGACAGTCTGGTTTCACCCGCCTATTGTCCATATTACTCTAATTAGGGAAATAGCTATACAGGCTACTCACACTATCTGCAAAAATAACTCAGTGTGAGGCTAGCAAGAGGCCAGTGGTCACATGCCTTTCATGTTACTTCTCTTAAACACATTATGTTCACAAAATCCCTGTAATGTTAGCAGACAAAAGCACAGACAAAAATGTTGGATCGTTTGGAGCTCCATCAAATTGTGCAGTGTATGTTGTGAGTTTAGCTAGTTACCAATAACCTAAATTGAGGTTCTTAAACGGCTTCAGCTTAGACTCAAATTAGAAACGAACAAGTGTCCAAACAACTAAGTTAGGCAGGTGTGATTTCTTTCCTCTTATAACTCACACCCCACCCCTTACATCCCTCAAGGCCCGCTTTGAGCCCTGGCCCAGAGTTTAAGAAGCCCTGGCTTAGATGCTACGTCAGTTGAGGTAGCTACCAACTTAATTTGATTAGAGCCGTGTCTATTAAGAATAGGACTTAATGTAGTTCATTTCCTCTGATGTCCAACATTTTATTTGCCAAGCTCAGCGATTAAACATTGTAGATAGCATTAACCGAAAATGTCAGCGATGGTTTAAACCGTCGCTGTCACGCTGGCTTCGACTTCACTCAGCAGAAACTGTCATTAACCCGCAGTCATGACTCATGAGGTCACGACGGCTCGTCTAACAGGATAAATTAGCAAAAGCAGCATCATGATAAATATATAACGGCCTGGGTACCCCTCTAACTGCGTACCAGTGGTAAAGATAAATAACAGTGTCTCCCTGAATCTGCAAGCGACCCAAACCAAAGATGGCCGAGTGTGGATAGTTCGGACTCCATTGCCGTATCATGGTCTATAGTTAATCAAGCTTGTGGACTAGAAGCTAAGGCATGAGCAAGCAAGTTAACGTTAACTAGCTTCACACTGGTCGACACGACGACATACTCACGCACCCAACATATCTATTGTTATTTAATGTAACACATATCGCCAATGTTCCCACGCAAGCAGATACAATTTTCAAATTCCTACATCAAACGGTTTCTATATACAGTTTACAGTACAAGCACTAGTTTGCTAAGTCATCAATGTCAACGTCACCTGCTATGAATCCCTACACCGTCACCTCGCCATGGAATTGGGGAACTACAACGGCCACTTACAAGCCAACCGCATCCTTGAGTCTCCTTTGACTTAACCATTTTGACATTAACCACTATTCCAACTGTAGACCTTTCAGACGAGAGCAATCGGACAGAAATTATGCATTCGATTATAATTTTGTTTATAGTTACCGCTGAAAACCATAGCCGCAGAGGCTCCCATCACTGCGAAGAACGGAGAGTATTCGGGGCTTTCTGACGACATTATTCCAATGATTTCGGGAATAGCTACTGACAGTAACAACACACAAACGTTTTTAAGGGCAACGTTACTGTCAATTTACAAAACTGTCAATTGCAAGCGCCTTTCATATGAAACAGGAAAGAAACACGAAGACGCAACCTCTTTACAGGTCCACCAGCAGAAGAAAATGGCGATATGGTGAATGTCACATGATCAGTCCACTGGGCATTTCCTATTAGGTTGATTTAGGGGTGTCCCAAATTAATTCTGCTTGTAATTGAATGACTATTTCGTTCAGGGAAGAATAAAAATAATATTTTCAGAGTATATAATGTATTACAAAGAAAGGTATACCTTGTTGTATATCATTTCAATAAATTACATAAGATCCCTATTTTTGTGTTAGTAGTGGTATGGTCCGTTGCTGGCTGAGAGCCTATTCATGCCGGTCTGGTTGTGTGCTCCTACCGGCCTCGAATACAGCGTTATGGGTTAATTAGGCAACGTTTACAGTATTACATTGCAACACAGCAACGAACTGTTGTAACTGAACACAATACTTAACTAATAGTAATTATGTACCAGGCAGTCAATCAACAAATCCTTAAACTCTATTTCACTTCAAGAGATATCCGTTATATGGTGATCTGTCGAAAATGTTTTATAAACTGGGTGGTTTGAATCCTGAATGCTATATTGCCAATATACCATAGCTAGGGGTGTGTTCAGGCACTCCGCAATGCGTCGTAGGAAAAGCTCTTAGCTGTGGTATACCTCTTAGCCCTGTGCCTTATTTTATTTTTACCTTCATTTTAGCAGGGTTGGTCATGCAGATACCAAACGTTTTTTGCGGATGAGGCCTGCGTCGCTACAGTACATTATTAGTGATGGGAAGTTCGACTCTTGTGTCGTCTCTACTTAAGCAAACGCTTGTTTTACTCTATGATTTATCGTTGATTTACCTTTATCATTACCTATCAACAATCACTACATTGCTGTAGGCTATGCGTCCAATTATCTGTTTCAAACATGTATTTACAGTGCTACTTTCTAGATCAACTTTTCTTTAAGAACGTCAAAACTAACAACTGTTGGACAGAGAGTAGGCTACTGAGCTGGAAGCCAGCGGTCGGGGTAGAACGCTGGCAAAGACGTTCAAATGAACTAAACAACCGTTCAGTTGAACGATAAAACTGACCGAGTCAGTCGTTCACGAGTCTTTTTTTATAGGCAAAGGCTCTGTGTACGATTTCATCAGTTTTTATCATTACAATCAAAAATCTACTACTGCATTAATTATTTTAGACCCACAATGTGTCCAATTATCTGTTACAAACATGTCTTTATGCTACCGTCTTGATCTATTTTTCTTTGCGAGCATAAAACTAATTGCGTATGCCGTGGTTAGGTTGAAGTCCGTTGCCAGTCGTTCAAACGAACAAACAACCGTTCAATTGAACGACAAAACTGACCGAGTCAGTAGATCACGAGTCTTTTTACTTAGGCTAAGGCCCCGTGTATGATTTTATCTGTGTTTATCATTACAATCAAAAATCAACTACTACATTAATTATTTTATACCTACCATGTGTCCAATAATCTGTTACAAACATGTCTTTATTTTGCTATTGTCTTGATCTATTTTTCTTGGCGAACGTAAAACTAACAGCGTATTCCGTGGTTGGGTTGAACTCGGCCAGTCGTTCAAATGAACGAAACAACCGTTCAATTGAACGATAAAACCGACAGTCAGTCGTTCACGAGTCTTTCTTACTTAGGCAAAAGCAGCGGCTCCGTGCTTGTTTTCATCTTATTTCATGGCATCAGTAATCAACTAACTATATTAATTATTAGAGTCTGCGTTCAATTATCAGTTATAAACATGTCTTTATGATGTTCCTGCCTTGATCTATTTTTCTCTGCGAATGCACATAGAAGTTGATCGGAGAACTGAGCTGGAGGACCGGGTATGAGGCAAGTGATCATGTTGTAGTAATCCGCTGTCAAACGTTCAAATGAACGATACAATTGAACAAGTCACTAGAAAAAGTGAGTCCCGAGTTACTAAAAAGATTGGTTCAAAACGAACGAATCGTTCGCGAACTGCACATCACTACAGTACATGTAGTAGGCCTACACAGAAAAAATAATGGGCTGTACCCCCCCAAAAAAATACAAAAAAAAGAAAATGAACACAATTCATGGGACACAAACACATTCTCCATGAACATAGTCCTCTAGCATTGTTTTGATTTTTCCTAGACTTACTACATTTATAATGGTCTAGGAAATTATAAAATGTGAGTTGCAGAAAAACTAAAAGCTGATCTACCTAAATCAGTGGAGATTGAAGGGATCTCTAGAGTTGACCATCCCTGAGACCGTGTCTGATACCTTGTATTTTTGTATGTCAGCGGAGAAGTAATGTATGGTGGAAATTTGTGTAGGATAGCCTTAAAAACAAAAATAGTTAAATGTGTGACTAGGTGGTTTCAAAGAGGTCCAATCTACTTTCTGATATAGAAAGTAGTGGTGTGTACTGAAACAATCATTGGTAATAAAGCGTAATGCGTGATATACTGTGTTGAGAAGTACTAAAACAGAGGTAGTAGCATTCATATATATATACTACCTCCATATTCTACAACCTGAATGAATGTCAACTGAACAATTTGCTATCTGCTAGATAATGTAAGGAACAACCAATTTCTATACAGAAAGCTTAATTTCATCCTCGGTTTTCTAACAAGTGAATCTATGTTTTGGTAGAGTTTCATATTTTCGTACAGTGAGGGAAAAATGATTTGATCCCCTGCTGATTTTGTACGTTTGCCCACTGACAAAGAAATGATCAGTATATAATGTTAATAGTGGGTTTATTTGAACAGTGAGAGACAGAATAACAACAAAAAAATCCAGAAAAACACATGTCAAAAATGTTATAAATTGATTTGCATTTTAATGC
>JACXGI010003660.1:0-60727 GCA_016801175.1 Esox masquinongy
TATGACAGGGCACCCTACTTCATATTTAGATTCATATTGTATCCATATGACAGGGCACCCTACTTCTTTAAGTTAGATGTTTTTATCCAAATACAGTGGCAGCCTACTTCAGCCACAGGTTCTCATCAGCACTAGTGCACTAAATAGTTGATAGGGTTCCATTTGTCTGGCGTTGTTTACCACCATTACCAGTGTGACATTTATACTGAAAACAGGACTTGACTTTGGCCCATTTTCCTTCCTCGCAGGCAGCATTCCGTGCAGTCAATCCGACAGCTTTAAATTCCAGCGACAGAATGTGAATATTTCATTTCTAGATGCCAGTTTCTGGAGGAGTAAGAAAAGAAAAATACACCCTGCAGTGCCGGCTGCTCAAAGCCCATTATTAATTTATAGATGTGAAGCGCCACTAGTGCCTCCTGTATCTGATATTATACCTCTGAAAAAGGGCGTGCATCTTACAGAGGAGCCCTCTGAATTTTATGACTCTTCACCCTAGCCCACCTGCCGCTTCTTCAAACCAGAGATGAAATGAAGTTCACAAACATGAATGGAGAAAAACGTGAGGGGGGGGGCTGGGTGGGATGCTCCTGTGTTCACTCTGGGCTGGATGTTTGCTCAACCGCTCTCGTTCATTGGTCGCCTGTGGGTTACTGTGTGGATCCCAAGCGACACCCTACTTCCTGTATGTTTCGCTCCCTTTGAGTGGTGTCCGTAGGGATTAGGGGGCGCTTTGGGACTCTGTTTGTCATCTGCACCCACTGAGAGCACAGATGCGTTTAGATTTTCTGAAGAAGCAGAAAGAGGCTGAAAACACACACACACACACACACACACACACACACACACATAAAACTGACCCTTCTGTTCAACCTACTGTATTATTTAATTACATCCATAACATCGCCTATCAATCTATAACAAATCACCTATCTATCTATAACAAATCACCTATCCATTTAAGGTAACACATGTCCTTCTATACATTGGCACAGTTTCCTCAAGCAGTCTATGTAATGTGTCAAAAAGTTTCTTCAGGTCTCCAATACGTCACGTGGTATGTTCACCATTGGGCCCTGATATGTTCGTTATTTTTGCTTCATCTGTATTGATTCATCATTATTGAATCATCTATCTTTGCTTCAACTGTATTGATTCATCTGCACTGACTCATCTATCATTGCTTCATCTGTATTTGCATCCATTCTTTGATCATCTCTCCCATTCCTCGTTGTCTCTCTCATCCTCCCTGTCTCCATATGCCTCACTTCACCCTCCCACGCTCTCACCCTCCCTTTCTGTCTCTCTACATCTCACTTCTCACTCACACTCTGTCTCCCTATGTCTCACTTCTCACTCACACTCTCTTCCTATGTCTCACTTCTCACTCACACTCTCTTCCTATGTCTCACTTCTCACTTACACTCTCTCCCTATGTCTCACATCTCACTCACACTCTCTCTCCCTGTCTCACATCTCACTCACACTCTCTCTCCCTGTCTCACATCTCACTCACACTCTCTCTTCCTTTGTCTCATATCTCACTCACATTCTCTCTCCCTATGTCTCACATCTCACTTACACTCTCTCCCTATGTCTCACATCTCACTCACACTCTCTCTTCCTTTGTCTCATATCTCACTCACATTCTCTCTCCCTATGTCTCACATCTCACTTACACTCTCTCTCCTTATGTCTCACATCTCACTCACATTCTCTCTCCCTTTTTGTCTCCCTACATCTCACTTCACCCTACCATACAGTATATAGAAACGTCATCACTAGAATTACATGTCTGTTTTAGCCCTTAATCCCATGATGTCGCCTCTGTGTGTTTGTGTGTGCGCGTGCGCGTGTGCGTGCATGTGTGTGTGTGTGTGTCTCTCTCTCTCGTCCCATGGGCAGTGATGCGGAGGACTGGTACTGTGAGTGCCCCCCACTGTTTTCGGGTCGGCTCTGCCAGTTCACGGCCTGCCAGTGGAGTCCCTGCGGACACGGGGCCACTTGCATCCCCAAGTCCCCCCTGGAAGCCGTGTGTCTCTGCCCTTACGGAAGACAGGGCCTGCTGTGCGACGAGGGTAATGTATAGACGGTCGCTCACGCACGGCACGTTTATCCACGCGTAACACAGAACACAGGGGACACAGTCTAGGATGGGAAAAGGTGGCTGTGCTGAGTGCTTTTGTGTATTCAAGGTTTGTAAAGGCTACTGAAGTTTGTCGTCTTCCTCACGAAAATGTCAGACTTGGTTTGCACTGACAAGAAATGTATCAAATTTGTCCAACCCGAAAACACATTTATAGTGCACGTATAGTGCACGTAGCAATTTACATTTCCTGTCGCTGCAGGATTATTTTCCCGCTCTGTGGCACAAATGAACGTGTCATCTTTAACAACCCTATTCACTCTAGTGAAGTTCTCATTGACGATTGTGGCTTGACTCTTGCTGACACTTTGAAAGAAAAGAAAACCATGCCAGCACAGTGAAGTTACAGCACTTTCACATCTAGTGACCATTTTTTGACCATTTTTCCTTTCAAAATGCTTAAAAGTGAACAATGGGGCCCAAATGTGTAATCCCCTTGCGAGCTGACTCAAACGAACGCGTAAAATGTGAATTTTGTTTTTGCTCCACGGTCTCTGGGACGGGTTAGGAGGTGACAGACGGGGTACAACAACGTGGACGTGAAAGGGAGAAGTTAATGAAATGGGAATCACGGTAGGGTGGAAGGAAGCAGGCTTGAGTCTTCCGTAGCGTATTGATTTTAACATTAGGGTGATAATAATCAATGCCTTTAGAGAGGGTTTCTATCCACTCTGCTGGATGTGCCAGAGAGGCAACAGTGCTTTGATAAGTTCTTAAAAGGTTGTTTTCTAAGTAGCTAGCTGGTTTAGTGCTTTGGTTTTCCAAGCAGTCACCTTCAATAAGGCCCACAATAAATTCTGAGTCCCAAATGGCACCCTGTTTTGTATATATTCCGCACTACACTCTTTGATCACAGCCCTGTGAAGCTTTCACAAACAGTAGTGCACTACTGAAGGAAACTTTGTCCCCTGTAAAAACACATTTCAGAGCCCAGTCAAGGATGAGGAATCAAGGAATGCGTCCACTTAAGATTACCACGGAAACGGAATGGCACTATGCATCCAGGCAAATGTAGTCAGAGAGTGGGGACAGTCACACCCCCATGGTTACTTACCAGGTAGCCGCAGTTAGCTTCTCAAACGGACACTAAAGCCGTTCTCCTTTAGTGTCCCTGGTCAAAAGTAGTGCACTGAATGGGGAATGAAGTGCCATTTAGGACAAAGCCATCGCCTAGTGCCGAACTTGAACGTTTTTACAGTACATGATGCAAGACATGGTAACCCTGTGTCCAATATCTGGAGCTGAAATGACGGCGAAACAAAGGACGTCGGGGAATTCGTGTGGATAATTACATTTTCCGTGAGCTAGGTCGAGCTGGGGTTGTCTTTGCCACCGCTGGGAACAAATATAACAAACTGAGAAAGAAATGTACTAACAAAAAAAAACATCAAGAAGTTAGTCTTGTCAGAGCCAGAATGGCCCTCAGGCTTGAATCTCGCGTTTCAATAGTGTGAGGCAGCCTGGTGTACAAGCACTCCCTCTGAACAGGAAGTTCAATGTCTTGGGGTACGGCATAATATTCTGTTACTCGAGTGTTACAATGTCCTGTAGGAGGGCATAATGTTCTCTTACTCTAGTGTTACAATGTCCTGGGGTACGGCATAATGTTCTGTTACTCTAGTGTTACAATGTCCTGTAGGAGGGCATAATGTTCTCTTACTCTAGTGTTACAATGTCCTGGGGTACAACATAATGTTCTGTTACTCTAGTGTTACAATGTCCTGTGGTACGACATAATGTTCTGTTACTCTAATGTTACAATGTCCTGGGGTACGGCATAATGTCCTGTTACTCTAGTATTACAATGTCCTGTAGGAGGGCATAATGTTCTCTTACTCTAGTGTTACAATGTCCTGTAGGAGGTCATAATGTCCTGTTACTCTAGTGTTACCATGTCTTGTAGGAGAGCATAATGTCCTGTTACTCTAGTGTTACAATGTCCTGTAGGAGGGCATATTGTTCTGTTACTCTAGTGTTACAATGTCCTGTAGGAGGTCATAATGTCCTGTTACTTTAGTGTTACAATGTCCTGTAGGAGGGCATAATGTCCTGTTATTCTAGTGTGACAATGTCCTGTAAGAGGGCATAATGTCATGTTACTCTAGTGTTACAATGTCCTGTAGGAGGTCATAATGTCCTGTTACTCTAGTGTTACAATGTCCTGTAGGAGGTCATAATGTCCTGTTACTCTAGTGTTACAGTGTCCTGTAGGAGGGCATAATGTCCCGTTACTCTAGTTTTACAGTGTCATGTAGGCAAAATGTTCCTTTACTCTGCTGTTACAACTTCAGTGTCTACTAATATTTTTCCACTATACAGCATGCCTTTAGATAATTTTCATGTTTATTGAGCTGAAGTCACATAAAAATAAGGGCAAACTGGAAACATTTCATCAACAATGAATATTGCAAAAATAGGGGGAAACATTTTTGTTTTGCAGTGTTTTTATTAGAAGGAGTTTTAGCGGAGAGAGCCCTTGGCAAGGAAGGCACTCACAGACACACACCTCACTCTCTAACCCACCCACACACAGACACACACTCTTTTCTCTTTCTCATACACACACACACACATGCTCTAACACAGTGTTGAACTTCTGGATGCCAAAGGAGTCCTGTAATCTTGACATGTCAAACTGTGGCTGACATTTGAATTTAAGTCCTGATACCATCAGATAATGTCAGAGTCAATATTGATCATTGCCAGCCTCCCAAATGGCACACTTCACCCAACACTTAACCTAAACCCTTTGGGTAGTAGTGCCCTAGTATAGGGAATAGGCTGTGTTTCTGCTCAGCGCTTACGACCCACATGACACCCTCTTCCCGGTATAGTGTACACTACTTTTGACCAAAGTGCCTCTTTCCTTTCACCTCATTTGCGTGACTCTCCCTATTAGCTCAGCTAACTCTTCAGATACATGTTGTTAGTGTAGAGCAGTCCTTTTCATCGCGTGGCCCCTGTTCCACAGATGGCCCCCGGCGGCAGTCTGTGTGGCCCGTGATGTGTCCACCATTGCATTAAAGTTTGCATTACTCTGTCTGTTGACGGCCCTCAAACTGATGTCTAATCAACCAATGTGGACCGTTGGGAAATGTTTGAAGAACATTGTAGAGCATGGCATGTAGGGAACTCTGCAAACATGCACACATTTCTGTTTTTCACTTTTTCAAAAACATGACTGGTGGATTTTCAGTTCAGAAAGTTAATTTGTTCAATAATGTATATTTTCATTTTTCAGTGTGATTTTTTTGGCTACAGCGATACACTGGGTTTAAGCAGTAACTAACTCGGGGGGATATTGAAAGGTTTGTGCAGTTCAAGGTTACTGAAAGAGGGTGGAGAAAACAGCAGGAAATAATATGGATGTTTTGTGGAGGCTTTTACCCTTATAAAAACCCCATAGACAATATTGATTTTCTATATCTTTTAAAGCACGGCCTGTCTTAGAAATACAGTATGGATATTTTCTCTGCTTACATCTTTTGTCCTTCATGCCCTCGAACCTGTCGTAGAAGGTCTATGAAGTTGTGTTAGCATTCTGTTGTTGATACTACACAGGATTTGACTTTCCTGAAATAGCTGAATTTGAATTGATGCCAACTGTGACATACAGTACATCAAGAATGATCTGTTTATGCTAAACATGTTCATTTAGACGCATTGGTTATTCCACAGATGATTTGCAAACTGCCCTCCTGTCTCTCTCTCGACAGTGTTCATGACCCCTCCTAGCACTGAGTCCTACCGCAGCTGTTCAGGTCTTCTAGCAATGCTTGGAAACACTTATCACTGCACTATTTCAATTGGCTCATTCATCTCCTCCCCCTGACTAAAATGTATCCAATCACTAATGTAGAGTACTATGGGCGGTGAAATGTATCCAATCACTAATGTAGAGTACTATGGGCAGTGAAATGTATGCAATCACTAATGTATGTGTCGCTTTGGATAAGAGCGTCTGCTAAATGACTGAAATGTAAATGTACTACACAAATCTAGCCTGGCCCTAGATCCATTTCTGTTGTCGGGACAACTCCGGTGGTCATCGTCATGCGAGAGGTGTTGGCAAGACAGCTCACTTGGTTCCAGGCTATTCTAAATGCAACTGCAGATACCACTAACATCCTCCAGTACTTTCCTCTGTAAGATTTCCTATTTCCTGCATGGCATTGTTGGAAGGATTAGGGTGTCATGTTCGGCTTTTTGTAGCGAATTTATTTCCCCACTGTTGTGAATGAATGCGGTTCGGTGAAATCTTCAGACCTCTTCAAATGAATGGCAAGCGATGGGTCCTCGCTCCTCTTTTCATTTGGGAAACAGACATCTACATTTCTCCTGGTTTATCTGAAAACAGGCACTTGTTTGTTCTGCCTAGGAGCCATATCTTGTGTTTCTCCCATTGCGGAGTTTGATCGAATGAGAGCCATGTCAGACAGAGTCTCATATAGTGCTGGACGGGGGTTCCCATGGGAGAGGAGAATACAATACTAACTCCTACTGTACCCAGCTACATACATTACAGCCTGACCACGCCAGGGAAATGGCATGGACTCATAATAACAGCAGAATACTACTCTTTGATTTGCGTTGTTCTACCTGTCTGTTTGCAACCAATAACACACACTGCTCCCAATAAGTTTGTATCGTCAGGGGCTGCATGCCAAATGGCACTAACCCAGTGGACTTTGGTCAGAAGTAGCTCACTACGTAGGGAATGTGGAGTGGTTGAGGACTTGGTCTGTGTTTACTCAGCGGCGCTACCATCCTCAGTTCATACCGACTAGTGTGTGGAGAGATGTGGAATGCCGGAGGCGATCCAGAGAGAGAGGATACAAGCTTCTCTCAGTCTTGCCACACAGGAAGTCATGGAACACAAATAGAACACCAGAGATCTTTCACAGGCGTTGTTAGACCTGTAGATGAGGGGGGCTGGGCCTGGACAGCACACGATGGAAGCTAAACCTTCCCACCTGTTCATCATGCATGATTTGTGATGGGGATTAGTTCTTTGCAGATATGTCTTTTGAATTATAGATTAGAGTAGAACAGGGAACATAAAGCGAACACTTGTCAACACCAATTATACTAACCACTTGTCAACACCAACTATACTAACCACTTATCAACACCGACCATACTGACAACTTGTCAACACTGACCATACTAACAACTTGTGAACACCGACAATACTAACAACGTGTCAACGCCAACTATATTAACCACTTGTCAACACCAACTACACTAACCACGTGTCAGTGCCCACTATACTAACAACTTGTCAAAACCAACAATACTAACAACTTGTCAACGCCAACTATATTAACCACTTGTCAACACAAAGTATACTAACCACTTGTCAATGCCAACTATACTAACCACTTGTAAACACTGACAATACTAAACACTTCTCCACACTGACCATACTAACCACCTATTAACGCTGACCATACTGACCACTTAACACTGATTGTTACTGACTGAAATGTGACATTTATTTGAATGAGTTACACTAATATGTGTCATTTTTGGAATGTGTGTCAACAACAAAGAAGCTATACTACTATTAGTTTATAGGGCAATCAAAATAAAGATGCCACCAACATTATCCTGTTAATGTAGGCAGGTTACTGTGTATGGTAGTGTATAGTTCCCTGATCAGAGACATCGCCATGCATGGTACCCTTGACAGGATGCTTGAGAGGAATTCATACGCATACATTATCTTTTCATCCTCTTATCAGCTGACTCCTGCCAATAGCTTGTCCTTTCAAATTTCAAAAAGGCACTAGCACACCTGAACAATGATGTTGCAGTTGCACGGTAACAGCAAGATTGCTTAGAAGAAAAACCTGAGCACTGCTCTTGCTTGCATCACTGTGGTTTACCAAAGCTAACCTATCTGCCTCTTGGCCTTCATCGCAGCCAACACGTATGCTCCTGCAAACAACAGGTATACTGAAAGCAGCGTGGGGTTTCTTTTGTCTTCTGAAAACATGTCATGAAAGAAGCGGAGGAGAAGCAGAAGTGAAGACAGAGGGAGGCTGCATGGCACTCAGAGCCAAGGCCAAACTCATGATGCATGACTGGAGAAAGCATCCAGGGACCATCAGTTCCCATGTGGCGCAGACGTCTAAGGTCTTCTTTCATAGTGCCAAGCAGTGAGGAGAAGAAAGCAGAATTCTTAGGAGGAAAACATGCCTCGATCTTCAACTCTCCTTAGCCTGTTGCGAGTTACTGCACGATATGGGGTCACGGCTCCAATAGGTATCACAAAATGGTGGTGGAACGTAGACATAAACAATTATGAGAATAATAACAAACATTGCAAATATTGCAAACAACAGACATTGTGAAACTAAATACAAACCAGACTAAACAGTATCTGCAGAGTGTTTTTTGTTTTTTATTCTATAAGATGCATCAATAATTTACCAGCTGAGCAGAGGAGCACTGGTGCAGCCGCAGAGGCTAGATCCGGCACATCCCAAACTGAAACCTATTCCATTAATAGTTCACTACTTTGAAACAGGTGACATACCTTTGGACAACAGTAGTATTGTATAAAGGGAAGAGGGTGGCATTTGGGATGCAGACATTGCATTTAGCCGTAGCCTGAAGGGCTGAGGAAGGAAGAAAGAAAGGGATATTGAAGTTATAGTATATTTGCTACGATGTAGAACCAAGTGTTTTGTGTCCGATGAGGTCTAATTGGTGTGCCGAGATATGCCAGGGATGGTTAATCCTGAGAGGAGCCAGGGAGAAAGAGACAAAGGGAGGGGAGAAAGAGAGATGGAGTGGGAGAGAAAGGGAGACGGGGACATAGAGAAGGTGTTCCAGTAGAGTCCCTCCCCAGGGTAAAATCAAGTGGATCAGTGGTTAAAATAGAAGGCAAGCGAGAGAGGGAGGCAGGCAAGCAGTCATTATTGAATCAGCGATGCGTTCTAAACTAGTACGCTGTTGATTGTAATTGATAATCACTGAGATTATTTGTTGTTCCCTCTACCCCCAGTGAACATTATGTATGGAACTCAAATGTTGCTCGTCTGCCAAAATCCTATCTTAGCAGCGACTAATGAAAAGAAAATGGGTTGGGGAAAGAGACAGTATTCGTAAAACAGGCCATCATCCTTATATCATTTAGAGAGGGAGGGTGAAAAGAAACACAATAGGAATGGGAACTGTGTGTCTCTCGCCTTCTTGGCGCGGCATGATGAATCAACAGCGCCATCCTGTGACAATAACTAGTACTGCCAGCATTGGTGACGTGTAGAAAATGGGAATCATCTGACCGGTCTTATACTGCATGCAGATGTAGATGTCGACATAGATATAAATTAACCCGAATGTAACACACAGTTCAGTGTGTGATATGCAGACAGCTGTGCAATTATATTTGCATCTAGTTTGTATGTCTGCAGGTATTGACAAACGCAAATAAAGATCTGTGCATAATTATTATGCTGAGGTTTCCTAATATTATGTTCTCACGCTCCGTGCCTGTATGTTAGATTGATTAGCACACTGACTTGCCTGTCGGTGCGCAACGTTATTTCTGCCGTTGTGTTTGTGTGTGTGAGGAACACATAACGTTTTGTTGTTTTTTTCTGAATGTGCCTCTCCTTTAGCCATTGACATCACGCGTGCCAGGTTCAGTGGTAATGACGAGTTTGGCTACACCTCCTTCGCGGCGTACTCCTCCATCCCCAGCCTCAGTCTCTACTACGAGTTCCAGCTGAAACTGACGTTTGCTGACAACGCCTCGGCCCTGAAGGACAACCTCATCCTCTTCTCAGGACTGAAGGGGCAAGGTGGGGACACGTCAACCTCTGCTAGTGCTGTTTAAGCAGGGTGGCGGCTTTCAATCCACCTTAAGTCGGTTTATTTTTTTTGTGGTTTTATTTTGTGTTTAGATGAAAGCGTGTTTTAATATGCGTTATGAGTTTATATGGATAGGCAGAGTGGGTGAAGAATTAGTTGAAAGGTTGGAGATGGGGATTGAACCCTGGTTTCTTGCGGCGAAGCGGTTAGTATAGCTGGGAGCCAGGAGGGTTAGCACCTCGGGCACAATTCTGGACAGGTATGCTCCTTAATGTACGGAGCAATCTATACTTACATACAGTTTATTACATATTATCATTACATATTATTTGTATGGGTTGTTACAGGTAGATAACCTGGTAAGGTTACAGGTAGAGAAATGGTACACCTGGTGAGGTAACAGGTAGATAGATGGTACACTTGGTGGGGTTACAGGTAGATAGGTGGTAGGCCTGGTGGGGTAACAGGTAGATAGTTGGTAGCCCTGGTGAGGTAACAGGTAGATAGGTGGTAGGCCTGGTGAGGTAACAGGTAGATAGGTGGTAGCCCTGGTGAGGTAACAGGTAGATAGGTGGTAGGCCTGGTGAGGTAACAGGTAGATAGGTGGTAGCCCTGGTGAGGTAACAGTTAGATAGGTGGTAGGCCTGGTGAGGTAACAGGTAGTTAGTTGATAGCCCTGGTGAGGTAACAGTTAGATAGGTGGTAGGCCTGGTGAGGTAACAGGTAGTTAGTTGATAGCCCTGGTGAGGTAACAGGTAGATAGGTGGTAGCCCTGGTGAGGTAACAGGTAGATAGGTGGTAGGCCTGGTGAGGTAACAGGTAGTTAGTTGATAGCCCTGGTGAGGTAACAGGTAGATAGGTGGTAGGCCTGGTGAGGTAACAGGTAGATAGGTGGTAGCCCTGGTGAGGTAACAGGTAGATAGGTGGTAGGCCTGGTGAGGTAACAGGTAGTTAGTTGATAGCCCTGGTGAGGTAACAGGTAAATAGGTGGTAGGCCTGGTGAAGTGTCTTGGACGTTTGATAGAGCCAACCAATGCTTATGCTTCATTACAGAAGATTGTTTTTTAATGCTGCCATATTACGATCACTCCAATTCCTGTTGTCCATTTTAATGTGAAACTCTTAATATATTTTTCAGGGCAATAGATTTCACACACGCATGCACACATGCACACATGCATACAGACACTCTGTCTCTCTTTCACACACACATAATATACTAGCTAATAAAATGTTCACGGCAATAGATTATTCATTCAATGCACACCCATTCTCTCCTCCTCTCTCTCTTTCTGTCTCTCACACGCACATAGACACACACACACACACACACACACACTCAATCCCTCTCTATTTCTTTGTCTCTGAGCTCTTTCTATCTCTTTCTCTTCCAAACACACACACGCACACTTTCCACTCACTTTCTGGATAATAAATATATTTTCCTCAAGGGCCTCCCCTTGGCAGAGAACAAGACTGATTCCACCTGTTTCTACTGATGGCTGTTCCAGCCATCTCCCTGCAATTAATTAAACTCCTATCCAAACTATTGTTTTCTACATGAAGTGTTTTTTCAATCCCTCTCTTTCTTTTCAAGCAGGGTAATAAAGGAACACCCGTACCTGGCAGCCAATGAATGAATAGGTCACATAAGCAAGCAGACTACTCTAAATACTGTAAATTGGTCTTAATAGCTTTTTCAGTTCTTTGGGATGAGACAGATGAAACACGGGTTGGATTAGTCATCTATCAGCTGTCATCGAGGGACAAACATACTGTACATACTGCTTGTTTTCAGGTCAGCTTTAGTGGCTTTTAATTGTAAGCCACGCCACACTATTTTCAATCTAAAGATGTCAAATGCAACTGTATTCCCTATGTGTTGCATGTGTGGACCATGGCTCTGGTCACAAGACAGGCCCTGTCAGGAATAGGGTGCGGTTTGGGATGGACTCGGAGACAGCTGAATAAGAAACACATACTAGAGTTGGGCTGTGAATCTTCTGCACTTGGCTGGTTCTCCCTAGAGATTATTATTTAGGGTGATTCATCGAGGGACAGGAGCGAAGAGACAGCTAACTTGAATAATGATGCAATCGTCAGGGGAACGCGCAGAACAGAAAGAACAGCGCTGTACGAAAAAACGAATGAGGGCGTAATCGAAAGATAGAAATAAAAAGGGAAGGGTGAAAAACGAACGATGATAATTGGTCTGATAAATTGTTCTCGAACCTCCATGGTACCTATGAGCGAGCAGGCTTTGCACAAAGACGAGACTTGCGGTTGGTCAAACTGAGCCACATGCCTTCCCAGACGCGTTTGCGTTTGGTTTTTTGTTTTGAGGAAAGGAGCAGCCATGTACCGTTGTTAGAAAACAAATCTTAGCAAATGCCCAGGTGTCGGACACCGGCGCAAAATGTTTTGCAATTGGCCAAACGTTTCCGACTAATGAATGCACCCCCGTTCTCACGTGTTGGATGTGCAACGATGTGTAAATCTTGTTAGAGTGAAAACATGTAGAAAGGACAACACTAGGAATTGTGGAAGTACTACATGAAAACACAAGTAGCAACTCCCTTCACTAATTCAGCGGGGACCAAATGCGTGTCCATTACCCATAATACAGCAAGCCTTCTGCTATGAGATGAAAGGCTGCTACAGAACCCGAGAGTTCAAAGTCTTGCTTCACATGGCCCTCGAAAAGGGACTAAATAGAACCGTTGAGCATGCTGGGTTTTTCTCTTTACAGTGCGTACACAGAGATGGTACTGTACGTAGAGTCTGTGAGAGCCTGAGTGCTTCACGGTTGACATGATGTTCCTGGGAAATACATAATGCATGATCCGACAACACACCATGGATACAAACACAAATGACTTGTTGTTTTACTTAGAACAGCAAAATGACTTGTTGCTGTTCTAATGACTAGTTTAAAAAAGAAAGAAGGTAGCTCAGGTGTTTTTGACTTATTGCCAATATGTGACGGCTAATGACCTTACTGGCACTCGGCGTTCGGTCGTACCTATGAACAGCCCTTAGATGTGGTATTTTGGCACTTTAAGACCTTTTTGCCTGTATTCTATTTTATATATTTACATTGATTAGAATTAGATTAAATTAGATTCAATTAATCTCATATCGATACGATGATATGCTGTGTATGTCTGTCTATGTTGCATGTTCTGGTTTCAGGCATCGACGGAGATGACTTCCTAGTTCTGGGAGTCCGGAATGGCAGGATCGTTCACAAGTTTAACCTTGGATCTGGTGTGGGAACCATCGTCAGTGATCGGATAAATCGTGGCATTGATATCCACACTGTGAACTTTGGAAGGTCTCTGAGGACCGGATGGTTAAAGGTGTTTTTTCGCCAGTGTTCTGTTCCCTACAAACAATGTATCAGTCTCTTGGACGTTTTTGTAAAAAGGTTACTGTTTAATTTAACCAATTTCAACCTTAATGCTCTGCCATCCGATACCATGACAGGTCCAAGTCTTACATCCGAGTTCTGTGAATGTGAATTTCTGTTCTGTGAATTTTCGGGCAGCTATAATATTGTAGTCTTCTCCTCGTAGAACCATCAAGTGGTTTTCAGTGTCCATTCTCATATCAGAGCTCAGTAAATAAAAGCTTTTCTCGTATGTCCAGTAAAAAAGGCAGCTATAATATTGGAGCTGTCTGTCTGTAGGAGCTGTCAAGGCAGAACCAGAGAATGGCATACTGAGTCAGTCTGTATCCTTTCAGGTGGATGGACAGAGAAACAGGACAGCCTCCTCCCCGGGACATTTGGTGGGCCTCAATGCCCTCAGCCAAGTCTTTGTAGGGGGATATAATGAATATACCCCTGAACTGTTGCCGCTGGGATCCAGGTTTCGCAACGGCTTTCAAGGTATGACATTATATGAAATTACAGTTACTGCAGTACTACCATAAAGGACTGCTACGGCAAATACTGACTATAGTGGGTGTGAAATGGAACTGATTAAATGTATATACTGTGTATTTATTTATATATATATATATATATATATATATATATATATATGTACAACTCCCGAAAAAATTAAGAGACCACTGCACCTTTTTCTTTCCTTTCCAAAAAAGTTGAAAAGGAAGGTTTTGAGTGAGGAACAGAAGGGTTAAAATTAAGAGACCACTGCAAATTGAACGCTTCTGTTCCTCACTCAAAACTTTCCTCTCATATATATATGAGAGAGAGAGAGAGAGAGAGAGAGAGAGAGAGAGAGAGAGAGAGAGAGATGATAGTGAACTGATTAACTGAATGTTACAGTGTATATATACAGCTCCGGAAAAAAATTAAGAGACCACTCCACCTTTTTCTTTCCTTTCCAAAAAAGTTGAAAAGGAAGGTTTTGAGTGAGGAACAGAAGCGTTCAATTTGCAGTGGTCTCTTCATTTTAACACTTCTGTTCCTCACTCAAAACTTTCCTTTTTGACATTTTTGTCGAAAAAGGAAAGAAAAAGGTGCAGTGGTCTCTTAATTTTTTCTGGAGCTGTACATATATAGACCTGATAGTGTTTAACTAGAGATGGCTGGACTGTATCAGCAGTATGCTCAGCAGACACCACCCTTAGTATGTCCAGGGGACCATGGGACAACGTCCTGATGAACAGGGGACCATGGGAGAACCTCCTGACGAACAGGGGACCATGAGAGAACCTCCTGATAAACAGGGGACCATGGGAGAACCTCCTGATGAACAGGGGACCATGAGAGAACCTTCTGACGAACAGGGGACCATTAAAGAACCTCCTGACGAACAGGGGACCATGAGAGAATATCCTGACGAACAGGGGACCATGAGAGAACCTCCTAACAAATAGGGGATTATTAGAGATCCTCCTAATGAACAGGGGACTATTAGAGAACCTCCTAACAAACCGGGGACTATTGGAGAACCTCCTGATGAACAGGGGACCATAAGAGAACCTTCTGACATCCAGGGGACTCATTTTTATTTTGCAGGGTAGTGGCAAGCTATAATGTTCTGCCATAAACCTCCTGAGAAGGAAAAAACCCTCCAAAGGAGCCTGACTTGAAGTACCCTATTAGAGTAAAATAACTAAATGCTAAACTGATTTCTCCAGGGATCTCCTTCTCTCTCACACACACATAGACACACACACACGCCTACACACTCGCAAATAGATTTTCATGTATACCATCTCAGCACGGTGCTCAGACCCCTTTCTCTCTTTCTCTGCAGCATCAGTCATTGGAATATACAGGAAGCAGGGGAAATGTCATGTTCACTCATGAATATTCATGGCATGAAGCCGTCTCTAGCTCTTCCGTGTGTCTGTCTGTTGGGGTGTGTGTGTGAGTTTGTGTATGCTGTCATCTATCTCCTTTCTTTCCCTGTACTTGGCAGAATCTACCAACTGTGTGTGTGTGTGTGTGTGTGTGTGTGTGTGCATGTGTTAGTGCGCATGCGTGTGTGTGTGTTGGGGAACTGGCAAATATATGCTGTTGTCAACAGAGAGGGGCTGATGGGTAAAGAGGATGAGGATGGTGCTTCTCTTGGAATAAGCTGAGAAGAGAATGTTTGAAGTAACAGAGAGTTCAGCGTCCTTTTATGGTTCACTCTTCTGGAATTTTCTGGACAATTTGGGGTCAAAGGTAGTGAGCTATACAGTAAATAGGGTGTCCTTTGAGAAGCACAGATGAAAAAACTTACCAGCTGTAGCAACATCAACGCAGTGAATATACTGAATTAGTTTTGGTTGTTTTCAACAGTTGTCAAATTCTTCTTGAACCGTTAATGTCAACATGAAGTACTTGAACAAAAGCTGTGTAAATGCATGACGTCTTTGTCACCAGTCTTCGTCATGAGTATCAGAGATCAGTTAATGTTTATTTTCATGTAGACAATCGTCAGGAGTCCCTTCATCCTGTAAACATCAGTGGATATGATTGTAGTTATCATTTCATCCACACGTCTGATAAGATCAATACAGTTATTTTTCATCATGGGAAATCAGTATCAGTAAGCTCAGAATGCCTGAGGTATATACAAATCTAATCAAAATACAAGCTGGAGCTCATATGCAAGTATTTCACATAAAGATAAAAAACTGCCTGTGTGTTATTCAGAAGTGTTACATTTTAAACAGCAGTCTGTAGGCTATTACAAAGAGTTAATATGATAGTTGACAGTCAAACCAACTGGAAAAGACCAACTGGATAAAACAATCTGGCAGCATCTTGAATACATGCTGAAATTCAACCAACACGTTTCCTTCAAGGCCAGGTGTGCTAGTTCCTTGACAGTGCATGCACACACTCGGAGCTGTAGAACGGCACTCCAGTTGTCCTCGCGGGGAGGCCCAGGTTGAATCCTTCGTGGTTCCACGTAGAACTCCATTAAAAACCAAAGCATTCTCTATTGAACCAAAAGCTTTAACCAGGAACCAAAAACGTTTTATTTCTAGAAAATATCTAATTTGTGTTGTCAATGATAATCTGAGGACGTTGCAGTATATAAAGATATGGAATGTGCAAATGTATTTGAAAGTGCATTTTGCATTTGTACCAAGTTAATATGATTAGCAGGACATAGATTTAATCTGAAGGCCACATCCCTAATATGCCACAGCCCCTGACAACATTCTATGGATTACGTTAAATAGAGCCAGTCTTAAAACAACACACAGATTCTATTAAGAATCCCCTGCTGCTGGGTCACAGTGTCCCGGGGTTAGTCTTCTATCACGCTTCAAAACCAGGAAATGGATGTCCTTCTCGGGCCATCTGCCTCGGACGTGACCGCTTGGAAACGGAGGGCGGAGCACAGTTGCTACGGACACCACCACGAAGCCCTGTGGTCATTCCACTCGTTATCCTCTCATTATTTAATTAGCACGTCTAAATTAAGTACAACAAAACATGTTTAGGATGAAGCAGTGGCAGAGGGGTTTCTCTTGTTCGTCCCAAATGACATCCTGCTCCCTATGTAGTGTAGCGTAGACCAGAGGTCTAGGGGCTGGGGGATAGACGGTTGTTTGGGATTCGGCCGGTCCTTGCTCCCACAGCCAGCCAGTCTGTCCACAGGGTAGAGTGAATGTGCTGATAACTGGCAGCCAAGTGTATTATCACTGTGTTCAGTGCCAGCCGTCATGATTAGGACTGCAGGAAGGTCACACACACACACACACGTACGCAAACAAAAGCACACGGGCACCGACGCACACAAGTCTGATTAGGTGCTCATGAGTTTTCATTATCTGGCTGGCTGAAAGGTTAAAGCAGAATGTGACCCACCAGGCCATGGGAGATACCGGTTTTCTTTTCAGCAGCGCGTAGGGACTGTGGTACAACATCACTAACACGCAGCATGCCAGTGTGTGTGTGTACGTGTGCGTGTGCATGTGTGTACCCATACACTCAGAGGCTTGTGTTTTCTTTCCAGAACTCGTATGTATTCAGAGAGATGAATGAATCACAGCGATGTTTGTTTAAACAGAACCTTAACAGTTTGTCCCGCATGGCACCCTATCCCCTAGTTAGTGCACTTCTTTGGACCGGAGTGCCCTAGGGAGGCTGAATTTGGGACTCGAGCCATGGGGAACGCTCCCTCTCGTGTAACCAATCCCCACCCCATTGAAAAAAAACCTTGTTCACCTTCGCTTAAAGCGCACGGACGTTTCACAACAGCCACGCAACATCATCGTCATTATCATCATGCCGATGACACGCCGCCGGCAACGTCTGCGCTCGACGACTTATCATGATATTCATAGCTGTTATCATCATTACCGTTAGCCGCGGCGGTAATGTCCCCTCCGCGCCACGCAACTCGCATTACCAAGCACAATAACCGCTGCACTCCCGGCTCATAGGCCTCCTGCCCGAATTGCACCCTGCTTCCTGATTGAATGCACTACTCTTAAAGGGGCGCAAGTGGCTGTGGCTGAAAGCAGGGAACTATGTAGGGAATAGGGTGCCATTTGACCTGAACTTCACGATGTGTCACATGGGAGCAAATAGAAATGATACAGATTATGACAAAGATAATTTGAATCAAACCCTTGTCCCAGCGAAATGGGATTTGGGGAGAACGCATAACTTTATAGGCGTGAAGTGATTAAAGGGGCAACCTTGGATTCAAACAACAGCACACCCTGCCACTCTGTTTTTGTTAAAGATTTGAGAAATTCATAAATAGCCATGGATTTACAGTGTGAACCATATTTTTAAATAAGTTTTAGGCATAAAGTGAATGCAAAAAACGCCATGAGAAATATCAATATTGGATTCTGATATGACATTTGTTCAAAGCTAAAAAGCAAATATACCTCAAATTCTTAAACAACGATTGGGTGTATCTGAAACATTTAGTAAGTCAAAAGAATCCCAGATTGCCCATTTAATGGCTGCAGACACAATCAACCTTGGAGCTCTGTTCTAACCTCATCTCATACCCTCCCACTCTAATGGCTAGTCCTCTCCCCCTAACTGTCTGCAACAAGTGGGTGTTTCTGACTCTGTGTGTGTGTGTGTTTGTGTGTGTGTGTGTGTGTGTGTGTGTGTATACGTGCATGTTCATGTGAGATGTTTAACAGAATCATATTCATAGTAGAGGTAGTCAACCACCCAAATGGCCCACTATTCCCTTCCTAGTAGTGGGCTACATTTGACGTGAGCCCTAGGTGGAATATAATGAATAGGGTGCCATTTGGGACACAGGCGTAGTGCTCAGCAGGTAGGCTTAAACTAATATTTTCCATGCAAATTCCCCTGTTGGAGTAGACAGAATATGAATAACATGAAAGGAGGGCGATAATTTGGGTGACAATTAGCTTTTGTGTGGAAATAATGCAGAAACCGTCTATTTTGTTGGATGTAAGCTAACTGCTACGGAGCTCGGAGAACTCGTGCGTGTAACTTATGTAAAATTCCCATTTATGGCAAAAAACATACAGAGGAATTACAGCCTATTCTACCCTTGATACAGTTATTCAATGACTGCCTATAACGTTCAGTCAACCATTTTTTTTGACACAACCAAAACTAACTGACAAACATACTGTATATGTAAAAAATAATCTTATTACTGTAAGAAATATATAATAATAATAATATTTTAAGTATTTTTTTTAAGATGAATGTTTTCTAATTAGCATTTTGATCACCTTCTGTGCGTATGTGGGTGTGGATGTGTCTCTGTGTGTGACTGGGTACCTACGTGTACTGTAATTGGCTGCTTTCTCTCCTCTTCTCTTTAAACCCTCTATGTACTAAAGGGAAACATCGGCAACACTGTTTGGTCTCAAAACTGTACTACCATTACGTCACTGTTGACTGCAATAACATAGCACCATCTGATGGACAGAAAGACAGTTACGGTCAGCATGGTGTCCATGTTAGGACTTCCACAGAGCTACACCAACTTCTGGTAACTCTGAGGCCGTCCTAAAACAGACACCGTAGTGATCTGTTTGGTCACTTCACAGGTGGCACATCTGGTCTAAAGGAGAACAAGATTCTAAAGGACAAGAAGAGAAATTCCGTCTTAAAATCATTTGCCTGTATGTTTTCAATTTGAGCGGGTCTCCGAGTGTGTTTCCTTGCCTTCCCACAGGCTGCATATTTGATGTGGAATTCCGTACGAGGAGAGACGGGAAGTTCATACCGCTGGGGAGGCCTGAAGGTCACCCCAACTCGGGGCGCAGCGTGGGCCAGTGTGGGGTCACACCCTGCACCCTGGTGACCTGCCGGAACGGGGGGACCTGCATTGACTCGGGGTCCTCAGTGTAGTGAGTACAACACACCTCATCAGTTGGATTGACTGGCCTTTTTACAACATTTATCAGACCGTTCTTTACGGTCGCCCAGGTTTCACCTCAGGATATGTGTGTGTGTGTGTATATTTATATAGAATATAAATGCATGCATTTTCATGCATTATTTGATGAGAAAGTGGGGAGAGGCAGATTTGTTTTTGCTGAGGGATGGATTTGAGCCCAGGCAGCTGTACGTCTGGACCAGAGTCCATGGTGCTAAACAGGAAGGTGAGAGGGAGACTTTGACCCCTTATACATTCACTTAACACTGCCCTTTCTTGCAGTCTACATCTTTAAACAGGTTCAGACTTTTATTCAACAAAGACCAGAGCAGACAGAAAACCAGCATATCTGTGTCTTTTTTTCATCAACCTTTAAAATCTTATAGCAAGCAAACTTTACTTGGGAGGTTACTAACTCCATTTTAACCCATCCTTCTTGGATCCCTGGGAGCTGTACCCGATGCTTGCTGGCTGCAGAAACAAGGGGCTTTTGTTGTTAGTAAAGCTAATCACTCAACTCACTTCAAGACCAAAAAAACGGTTGGTTAATGCACTAAAATGGCTAATAATTATTAATGTATAATTTATCAATTTCACCCCCATTTGTCTCCACACCCAATTTGTCTGTATCCAATTCGAGATTGTGTTCTCTCGCGGCTGCTTCTCTGAACCTTCCCTTTATGAGAGTCATAGAGGTGAATAAAGTGCTGAAAACTGCCTTTGTGGCAGGTGATCCCTCTATCCATCTCTAAGTGGAGACTGACAGAACAGGACGGCGTATTGATGTGCCGTGTCAGACCAAAGGCTTAGCGAGCATTGGGCCTCATCCGGATGGAGAAATCAATGTTATTATCCCCCGTTTCCCTGCAGGACTGACAGGGGATTCAGAGCACCGCTCAACACAGAGGCAAATGACTGGCCACAGCCGTTACTCACGGCAATCTGTGTTGACCAGGAGTTAAGGTGGTGATTTCAGGATTATTCTGGGCCCGTATCCATGGAAGGTCTCGGGGTAGGCGTGCTGATCCGGGATCAGTTCGGTCTTTTGACTCATACTGAACCGGACCTGTCCCGGATCCGCTGTGATCATTTCGTCTGGTCAGTTAAGACTTGTTTGTTAGAGAGCAGCATCACAGCAGCACTGTGTTCAATTATGACACGCTGTTAATGACCGTGATCCGCTACTGTGAAGGCAATACTGGATTAATTCAGACGGTAATTGCAAAAGGCAATGTTGTTCGTGAAGGGATAATGGCTCTTACTAATTCACTGAATACACGTCATCGCCATCTGTAACCATAATACCTGGTGTCACGGTTTATTGAACTCGCATTCGCAGTGTCTGGCCCGCATGCGGTGTCATTACCAAACACACATGAGCATATATTCTCAGCGTTTCTGATAAATGTTACGTCAAGTTGCAGCAGTTAGAAGTGCCGTCGCTGTTGATGAAAATGGGAGTGAAGTACTCCCTGTGTGTGTGTGTGTGTGTGTGTGTGTGTGTGTGTGTGTGTGTGTCTCTCTCTTCAGGCTGCCCTCCACAGCTCTGACGTTCACAAAACCCCTCGACACCATGCATCTGTTCCTCTCTCTCCTCTAGTTGCCAGTGCCCATTCGGATGGAAGGGAGCACTCTGCTCCGAGACGGTGTCAGTGTGCGACGCCGAACACAGTCCCCCGCCCCTGTGTGCCCAAGGTTCCACCTGCATTCCCCTGCCGGAGGGATACACCTGCCTTTGCCCCCTGGGCACGGGCGGACTGCACTGTCAGCAAGGTCGGAATGCTTACCAAATAGGCCCTACTTACCAAATTCTGTCAGGTCAGGATACTAACAAATACTAACCAAATTCGGTTTGGTCAGGATGCTAACAAATACTAACCAAATTCTGTTTGGTCAGGATGCTAACCAAATACTGACCAAATTTTGTTAGGTCAGGATTATAACCAAATATAAACCACATTATTTTAGGTCAGGATACTAACCAAATAGTAACCAAATTCTGGTAGGTGAGGGTCCCAACCAAATACAAGAATGCTGGCTAAATACAAATACTAAAGTATCAATCGTATAACCACATACTAACGAACTATAATAAACAAAAATTAACAAATATTATTAGCATAGAATACTATGCTAATAATATTCTATGGTTATTCTATAATATTCTTTGGTTATTGATAATAACCAAATGAAAAAGGTCAGAATACAAAACAAATACTATTAGCTCTGAATAATAACTTTCAGTTCATAACATTAATAAACAAACTAAAGATCAGTGACCAAATACTATTACATTAGAATACTAATCCAATACTAACCCAGTACCACTGACCAAGTACTATTAGTTCAGTAGACTATACTAACCAAACACTAACCACATAGTACTATTACCTTAGTATAGTAACCAAATACTGAAGTATACTAACTGAATACTAATTAAAAACTTTTAGCTCAGAATACTAACCTACACATCAGAATACCAATTACCAATAGAAATTAATCACAATACTAATCAGCTCACAATACTAATCAAATCACTGCATTATTATTTCTTGTCTGTAAACCTACATGTCAGAATAACAACCGACCAACTTGCCAGTCTGTTAAATAAAATGAAAGAAAAATAAGAGAATGTTGATACCTAACTGTTGTTTTCAGTCCACCATTTTTCCATTTAAAGCTACTTTGAAGTCACTCAAATCACTCTCATTTAACCCTTGTCCTCTAAACTGTGTGATAACCAGACAGAATACATACGTGTATCGTGTATTTTTATATATTCGTATCTACATTTTACAGTCTGTCATTTCAAGACGGTTTTTGTAACTTGATTCCTGCTAACAGATTGAAACCAGCAGCAGCTCCGTAGTAGATTTGTATTCATGAAATTTCAGTCAAATCCAGTCAGTCCGCATTAGCAGGTCCCTGGTACTGTATCCCAGCACTCCGTTGCAACGGAGTATTGGGATCTCACGTTAACTCATTTAAATCAAATCATATGCTGTACACTGAACTGTGACCCAGCAGAACTGTCTGGACTTAGAGGTTTAATCGGTATATTAAACATCACAGTACCCTGCTGTGTCCGGTGCTATCTATGTCTCCTGTAGCCCCCCCTTGGCTCTAACCATTCAGTGTCTCCACATCTGTAATGCTGCAAACACTTCATAGATCTAGAGGTCATCAGAGATTGGCGCCACGCGGCCAAAACCTGTTAGTCCCGCCGCGCGTTTCGTAACGCTTTTAGCTAAAGTGTGCACTCCATCAGTTCAACTCCTGCACTTTTCTACTCCTTGGAGTTTACAGTTGTGTCTAAAAAACACTATTTGCCTCAAATTTATATTTTTCCCCTTTTAATGGGTGTACTTTACTGTATTTATACATTTATCTTGGAATTTAAAAAAAGAAAATACAAATAGCTGGGGCCAATTTCTTTCTGATTGGATAACTTCAATCTGATAGGGTTGAATATAAAAACATATAATTTTAATCCAACAGCTAGGGATATGGGTTTGGTTGTCTTTGACCTGATATGAGGGAAAAGGATCTGACTATAATCAGGTATTAAAGGTAAGTGTTGTTAAAATGAATTTAAAGTTACTACAGTCAATAAATGACAGTATAACTAGTAGATTGCCTAAGTGACATTTAGTGTTCACATCCTGTTCCTCAACTCTGAGGAAGCAGTTTTATTGTCACTTTCTTCAGTGAAAATGATGGTGAAATTATAGACACCCTGCAGCTAGTTCTGGTTGGCACAGCCCTAAGCCAAGAATAACTGCAACCAATGCTTCCTGAAGACATCAGGACTTCCGGCACCTTTGTACTGGCAATTTTGCCTCTTTTCAACAGCAAACTGCTCCAGTTCTTAAATATTTGATGGGTGCACTCCAACAACTGCCGTTTCAGCTTTCGCCACACATTTTGGATGCGGTCCAGTTATGAACTCTTCGCCGAACACCCCAGAACTGCGCTTCCTCTTGAAACCTTCCATGGTTTTGTTTGTGTTTTAGCGTTGTTGTCCTGCTCAACACGGAGACAAGGGCTGGGATTCACTCAAACCCCTCAGAGCCGTGTTTATGCAGTTTATTTTTTTAATAATGTTTATCCTGTGAAAGTACCTGTTAGGGGGGTACGGGTAGGTATTTATCTAGTACCCATGACCAGTCTGTAAGTACATTAGAAAGAAGATTTGGGATAAAGAGATCTGCTGATTATGGGTGGAACACGTTCAAGGCCTCCAGTGCCAGAAGCAGCAAAGCAACCCCGCAGTCCTATTGAACCTCCCCCATACTTTATGCTAAGCATGGTGTTCTTTTCTTTGAGCACTTCATTTCATCAATGGTAAACTTAGGAAGACCCCGCTGCTGAAGGAGACTTGATAAAGCCTGATTGAACTTCTCAAAGAAAATGTACTTTACAAGCCTAAATCCTGGAGAAAATGTTCTAGGGACCAGTGGAAAAAAATCAGAGCACTTTGGCGATATAGATCAGCGCTGTGTTTACTGATGATCAAATGAACACCTTTCTTAATCAAAGATGTGTGCTTGCTTTGCTGTCACCGGCACTGCAGGGCTTGAAGTTGCTCAAGGCATCATGAAATAAGCAGATTAAGTGTTTCTGGATCCAACGTCGACCCAGGGCCTCCATTAAAGCATGTGAGTCCTTGGTCAGGGCGACAACACCGAAAGCACAACAAAAAGCACCTGAAAAGGGTCAAGAAGAAAATGTTTGCATAAACACTGAATAACTAGAGCAGTTTGCTGCTAAAGAGAGGGTCAAATTACCAGTAGAAATGTGCTTCAAGCTCATATATGGCTACATGAAGCAGTTAAATTGGCAAAGGCTGGGCAACAAAAGTGTCATAATTTTGTCATCAGTTTTCTATTTTACATAAACATTTTAAAATTCCAAAAATGACATTGTTTTTGAAATGCTGAAAATCCAATAACAAAGTCTATTTATTTGATAAGAATCATGGAATTACTCATGTGCAAGGTACATACATTAATGTAGTTTACTCTTCTCTGTTTCCTTATGACAGTGTAGAGTTACCCTGCTCTAAACTGGTTTATTCTGCCTCAGTTCAAGTGGCAGCATACCAGCAAGAAGGAACAAAAGGAAAGTTATTAGAACCAAATGAACTATGTCTGTCAATAAAACTAAACTTTCCTGTTCTTGTTATTTCAGCAATGACCATCAGTGACCCATTCTTCAGCAGTAACCAGTTATCCTGGATGTCTTTTCCTCCGGCAAGCATAAGGCACAGCACAGACCTCTGGCTGCAATTCCAGACATTGTCACCAGAGGGCATCCTCTTCTACACAGCTCAGCACCTCAGCACCAGGGCCGGTAGGAGACCAAGCGCCCACTACTTTTACGATGGAAACAAATAATGTGCAACTTAGACAAACAGCTGATCACAACAAAATACATTTCTGTTGCGTCTTTCGCCATGTCACCTACAGGAGACTTTTTCTGCGTGTCACTAACGTCGGCCCACGTCCAGCTCCGTTACAACCTGGGTTCTGGAACCAACGTGTTACAGTCCCGTAACACAGTGGACACCAGTGGTGGGACCTGGCACACGGTACCTCACGTGTTCTCACCACAAAGTGTTAACGGTTCCATTTCAACCGCTCCACTTCCTGTAACGGTGTGATGTGTTTATCCTTCCAGCTTAGGGCCGGCAGGACCGGCCACCAGGGTTACCTGGTTCTGGACGGGGTTGAGGTGAAGCAGAACGACACCGAGGGGACCATGACGACCCTGGACGTGGCCACGGACCTCTTCGTCGGCGGTGTGTCCGATCTGAGCGCCATCTCCCCTTTCGCCGTGGAGGACACGCCCACCGGCTTCACCGGAGGCGTTAGGGAGCTCGTCCTGAACGGACACGACCTCGACCTGTCGGAGACGGGCGCCATGGGAGGGGCCAACGTGGGCGACTGGGACGGGACCGCGTGTGGCTACAAGGTTTGCCGGAACGGCGGCCGCTGCGGAGCGTCGAGGGACGCCGGGCCAGACTCGTTCACGTGCGCCTGCCCACCGCCGTGGACGGGCCGGGTGTGTAACCAGTCGGCGTACTGCGTCGGTAACCTCTGCCAGCACGGGTCGCTGTGTTTCTCCGCTCCCGCCGCCGGCACGTACTCCTGCGCGTGTCCTCTGGGCTGGGAGGGGACGTACTGCGACCAGCCGGTGGACGTGGCCATGACCACTCTGAGGTTTGTCGGGAACTCGTACGTGAAGTACAGGGATCCCAGATTTAACACCAGGAATCTGAGGTACACACGGGTCTCGTTTAACTTGACCACAAACGAGAGCGAGGGGCTGATTCTGTGGATGGGGAAGGCCGAGCACGACGACGACGACTACCTCGCGGTCGGGATCTCCGGCGGCGACCTAGAAATCGCCGTTAACCTCGGAGAGAGACTCTCCCCGCCTTTCACCTTAAGAAACGTCACGCTGTGTTGCGACAAATGGCATTATTTGTCGGTCTCTCTGAACGGTACCCTGATGCAGGCGTTCCTGGGCGATGCTAGGGTCCTCCATGAAGACGTGGACCCGTTTGAGCGTTATGTTGCACTGAATTATGGGGGTCAGGTGTATTTTGGCGGGTTTGAGCTGCACAGAAACATATCGACAGTGACGTCAGGGTTGTTTACCAAAGGCTTCATGGGAGACCTTAAAGATGTGAGTTTGTATCAGGACCCCCTGAAAATCCTCCAAAACAGTGAAGGATTTAACGTTTACAAAGGCATCGGGTAGTTGTTTTGTGATTGTTCAAAAAAGGGTATTTAGTTTGTGCTGTTTAATACATTTTTCAATAGTTTTTCTAGATTCTGAAAGTAGATATTTTTTACATTATTTATGTATCTGTAACAGCAATTCCAATAAGCAATCGTCTTAAATTACATTCCATCCACAAAGGACGAGATCTTAACAATAAAAAGATTAGCTTTATTACGAACTGTACATAAACACACAGTGCAGAAGGCACGCTTGATTTTTCTAATGTACATCACAAGCCAAAATGTACAGAGACAATATTTGTCAATAGAAATAATGAATAGAAAAAACATGTATTTATTTCTGTATAGCAGTTTAAAAAAATAAAATCGAAAAACCAGAACAAGAGAAGCTTCTTTAATTGCAAGTGTCTTGTTTTCTTCTTCCCCTGTAACCTGTCTTCCTCATCAGCTCCGTTACATTCATCTCTCTCTGCTGAAGTCAACAGTGGTCTGCCTCTTCACCCCAACAACCCTCATTTGTCTGCAACTCTGTGTTGCTTCATGCTATAGAAATAAATAAGTAATAGTTCGAATGAAATTACATATTTCGATGTGTTTCCTTCACCACGAAAGCAGCCTAATCGACAAGGGGTGGGTTCAATCAGATCGAGCGCCGGAAGCCTTACAGATCTTGAATGTTTCCGCGTTGGCAGATATCCCCCATTCACGGTAGTTGTTGACTCAACGGGAAATTGATTACCAGCGACTGGCCTGAACCCCGACTAAGGAATGACTAAACACTTTGGCTTTGTTGAAAAGTTTGTAACATTGGTATATCTGAATGAATTCCCACTACAAGTTAATATGCTCCCGTTCAGCATGAAACTCATGCCCAAATCAATGTTGTCACACCTTCTACATGGACTGCTGTTTTCTGGGAGGGAAACAGATATCAGAATGTGTAAAACAGTTGAACTACCCCTTTTAACCTCTTGTCGTAAGAGGTCGAAACATAACGCTGAATCACCATGTGACGCAGAATAAAGAAACATACAATAAAATGAACGGACACTTTAAAAATGTGAGCACTTCAAAATTGAAATGAATCACCTTAAAGTCATACCAGGTGGTATTTTAAGAAAAACAGATTTCTGAACAAGTCCTACTGAAAAGTTTTTTTTCCTTCCTCTACTGTACTGTAAATATAACTGTGTTAAAAAGGAACATATGTTAACGGGGAAAATGGCACAAAAGCTGTTGTAGATTAGACTTGGGGTGGGTAGTTGTAGTATATAAAAAAAACCCCGAAACAATCACGAGTGACCGTCTTTCGAACTTCTCCTGGCTTTCTCGTAATCCGAGTCTCTCCTGCTGTGTTTGTGACGGTTTCCATGGTCACCCTCGCTGTGGTGCCGCTCTTTCCTCCTCTCGCCGTGACCATGGCGATCCTCCTTGGAGTAGTGCCGGCTCCCCCTGTGGTAAGACGAGGAGTCCTTGCTGCGCTCCCTCTCGCGGCTCCGGCTGCGGCTCCGGTCTCGTTTCTTCCCCCTCTCGCGGTCGTGGTGCCGGCTCTTCTTCTCTCCGTGATTCCTCCCGTACTCGTCCCGGTCCTCCTTCTTGTGGCCCGACTCGGCGGACTGCCTGTCCCAGGGGCCGCTGTACTGAAGCCGGTCTGCCGCCGCCTTCTGGTCCTCTTTGCCGGCGGGGGACGGAGGCGGGTTCAGGCTCTGGTTGGACGACTCGGCAAACCTCGGCGGGTCACCGGCGTAGGCCAACGGCGGCCCGGCGGGGAATGCGCCGGGAGACACAGGACCCGGACCCGGCTGAGCCCACGGCGCGACGCCGGCGTGATTCCGCACCGGGGGGTCGTGCGGCGGGGGGGGGTACATCATGGGCGGCGGGGGGCCGGCGGGGTACCCGAAGTTGGCGGGAAGCTGGTGGGTCTGGAACAGCGGGCCGCTGTTACCGTAGGGAGGGACCGGGAGGGGCGGGGGGCCGCGCGGCGGCTGGTACTGGAAGTCCAGCGGAGGTGCTCCAGGGTGGGGATGGAGGGGAGCGTAGGGACCGGCCGGTGGGGGGCCCTGGTCGGGAGGCGGGGGGTGTCTGTAGACATTCTGATGGGGGGGCTGCTGCAGCTGCTGGTGGTGGTGGTGGGGGGGGAACCCGTGTTGAACCACCAGAGGGCGGTACTTCCTAGTGTTCAGGACGGGAACCGGCCGCGGGACGTCCTGCGGTGATCCGGCGGGCCCGGCGACGGCTGTGGGCTCTTCGGTCGTGCCGGAGTACGCGGAACTTTTCTTCAGGATCCCGCTCGGGGGGGGTTTGGGCGCGGCCTCTGGGACGGGCGGGGCCACTTTCTCATCCGTGGGTTTTTCCTTCTCGCAGGCCGCCGGGTCGCCTTTGTTTGGCGAGGTGACACCGTCGGCGCCGGCCGAGAGGCTGGACAGGAAGGACTCGGTGGAGACGTCGGCAGGCTTGTCCTTCAGAGAGACCGAGGATCCCCGGTTAACCGGGGCCGGCTCCTCCCCCCCCCCCAGCACCTTGGCGCTGTTGTCTGCAGATGTTTCAGCAGAGCCGGACGACGCCGGCTCCTCCGCTTTGACCGGTTTGGGCTCCCTCTTTCTGATGACGAAGCCGGTCTGTCGGTGAGCTCCGGCCGTGGGGGTCTTAGTGGGGGTGGAGAGGGCTGGAGCCACGGACGCTCCTCCATCTGCCTTGAAGGCCTGAGGTCCCGGGGGCTCTCGCCCATCATCGCCCAGAAGTGGAGGGTTCCCTTGGGAAGGACAACGCAAGAAACACAAAACTATCAGGATTGGTCCATGACGAAACATAAACGTATGCTTTCATACATGTATATTTTCTTTAAATGCCCTGAACGTGTGGTGTAGTTCTTAAAGACAAAGCTACTATGAGGTAATAGAACATACAACATAAAATGCAAATGGTATTGGACTGTCGGCCTGTGGGAAGCTGGGGTGTTACCGGAGAATTCAGGCAGGGGGGGGAGCTCCCCACCCCAGCTCCGCAGCACGCCGGGGAGGAAGCGTAGTGGTTGGTGCCCCTCTTCAGTGTCTTCAGGGTCTTCAGTGTCAGCATTCTCAGGTGTGTCCGCGCTGGGCGCTTCCTCCGCGACGCCATCCTCAGCCAAGTTCAGCAACGGGATCTCCTCGCGTTCCTTTACACCGGGAGCGCTCAGCAACGACGCGTACGAGCTCCCCTCTTCGCCCGCGGTAACTTCCACGTCCTTGGCGGTAACCGCGGTGGTCGTCTCCGGTTTGCGCTCCGGTATGAACTTGGCCGTTTCGTTGATGTCCACGGGCAGGAAGTCCCGCTTAGGCCTCTGGCGGATGATCAGGCCCAGCAGGAGGTTGGGGCGGTTGTTTTCCAGGCCTGGAATAACAGAGGAAAAGCACAGTTCAAAAATAAAATGTTCTCATGAAATACAAGAAACATATTACACAGAGACACAAACACACACAGCGGGGAAAGACATGAGAGGCACGGGACAATGTCTGGTGAACGACCAGCGGGCCAGATCCAACCCATAATGCAACAGTCCATAACCCATATTAAAACGGCCCGTATAGACTTGTACGGTGGTTACCGGGGCCGTCAAAGGGAACCAGTTGGTGAGGGACTTTCTCGATGGCGCCCAGTGGGATGATGTACATGTCTTTGACACGTTTCCGGTTGTTAGCGACCACGCCGAAGCGCTTGCGGCTGCTGAAGTATGCGTAGAGCAGAGTGTAGTGGATCTCATCCTCGTCCGTCTCGGGGGAGAAACGAATCAAACACACCTCCTGCAGGGAGGAAGACCGTCAGTTCTTTAACTCCTCGCTGGATTTTGTTTAGTGCATGGTCGTGAACGACTTTTGATCAGACTAAACTAATTGTTCTCTACAATGAGTGCCTATTCATCTCCAGGCCTGGCACAGATTGTGCATCTCTCCTGGGCCTTGACCAGGTGACAGAAAAAAACAAGTTCTGATGAAAAAGGGGGCTTTGAAAATGAATTCACTAGATTTTGTTATCCTGTATATTAAACTGACCTTTGTTCCAGTGGCTCTGATCTTCTCCAGGTAGTCCCAGACAATCTGTGGGGAAATACGCCCCCCCACCTGGATGTTGTCCTGCAGGTCCTAACAGAATGGAGTACCAACGTGAGCCTTTAATCCACTTAGAAGGTTGTCAAGTAGTAAACGCTTTACACACATTGAAAAAAATAAAAATAAAAAGGCTTTTCATGACAGCACACTGCTGAGGTAACGATTCATAACTTTGATGAATTAGCAATAAACAATTATACACATGATTGATAAACAATTCATATGTACTGCATTATTTGTAATTACGCAGGGGCATTACGAGTACTAGAAGCACACAATGGAGCATAAAACATGCATACTCAGGAGGTATAAGCATTTAAACGATATATTGAAGCATGAGGCCTGTATAGCAACACAATATCCATACAAGCATTTGGAAGCATTAAGACGGTCTCACCTCAGTCAGGTGGTCCAGGGCGCCTGACACCGGGAACGCTTTGGTGACCAGCTTGGCCACAGCCGGCATGTTGACAAACCCTCTCCACAGTGACTTCAGGTTGGACAGGAAGGACGTCTCGCCCTCTCTGCCACTGGTATATCCCGACCTGGGGGGGAGGTAACACCAGCACAGAACGTCACGACCAGCCTGCACGGGGCTTAACGGGTTAAATGTTCTGGCCTACGAATGAGGTCGGAGACAAAGGGGTTTCACGGGCACACGTGACCGGTTGACTCGCGCACCTCGCCTCCAAGTTGGAGAACCCTTTGGCGCTGAGGAGGCTCTCTTCTAGGACTTTGAGGTGCAGGTCGTCTTCGAGAGCGGACGAGGAGGAGGACGGCATGTTCTTGGCCTCCCCATCTGGCGCGGTGGCCGACTGCCTCCTCACCACCGTCGTGGCCACCTTCAACACCTTGGTGGGGGCCTCCTCGACCGGGGGGGCCATGCGACCTTCACCAATCACAATTTCATATGTCAATGGGAAACCGTCTGTAAGACTTCTAGGTTGATTTCTCACATGAAGCAATAACCAAGTGGTCACGCAGCCTCGGCTGGTAACGAGCTGAGGTAGATGTAAAACATGGAGTTCGCATGCAGATGTGCCTGGATCTGATGGGACACGGCTGTTGAACTAAGTGCATGAAGCAGTTATAAGCTCCACTACGTACATAAACAGCATACTGAGGTAAAAAACGCTAAGGATTCTAGCTTTAAAGGCAAACCCTTTGTCGGGTTTATTCGCTGTGTCCACCTTCTACACAGGGTCCAATCATCAATCTCCCCCTTTTGAAATGATACAGCAGGAAAAGAAAAACGAGGTCATTTCCTGACTTCTGTACCTGTGCAGATCTTGCAGTTCAGGTCAAACAGGTGAGTCTTATGAAGGCTGGTTGTATCCTGGAAAATATCAGCGCTCTCCGTCTGCGGTGCCGCCGCCGTGACCCTGCTGTCCTGAGGGACCTCCACGGGATCCTCCGGGGCTTTAGAAGGAGCAGCCGGCGCCTCCGGCTGAGGAGATAAGAGGCATCATGAAGACTACGGAGGTCATAGGACATGTACGGACACAGTGGGATGTGGATGTCCGTTGGGTCCTCAGGTTGTCCTCCCACTGCCTGCCTCCTCCACTGCCGAGGCCACGCCCTCCGAAACACGTTTAAACACGTTTAACGGGAGTCACGCAGCGACGAGCAGAATGACAGGATTGGAGGAGGTGCAGTTAAGATTCAGGCCAGCGATGAATACGGTGTTAAGTATTTCTTAGAAAGAAAACATGCTCGACACTAAACACTTGTAAAGAAGTAAAAACGCTGGAACAAGAAATTAATCTGCTAGCAATAAATGTGGGATTCTGGAGCATTGGGCCTCGCTGCTCGTTTCATGTGTACCTTGTTAAACCAACACCCGTGGGTTTTCAAGGACGCCCATAAGACCACGAACACCAGAAAACAGTAAACAAACGCCAGCGCTTACTAGACTACGAATGGCAACTGAATATTTAGGCTACTCTACGCTGTACTTTTTGTTTGCACGAGCCCCGTTTTACCTCGGACTCTGTGGTTTCCGGGGCTTTCCCCAGCTCCTGGCTCTCGATTTCAATCTCCCCTTTGTGTGTGAGCTTGGTGATAGGTCGCCTCTCTGCCTCCCTCTGCTCCTTCTCAATCATCTCGATGGCCTGTGGGAAAACAACAACATATTGATGGACGACGCTCACACGGCCACAGATTATTCTGTGGTCTCCTTAACACTTCTCACAGAACTTCAGTAAAACACACAGGGTGTGATCAACCACGGCTTCGGGTTTCTTTCATTCCACAATGCTCATCCAATAACTTTTTAGGGTTGCTGAATAAATGAAGTGGTGCACACATTTCAGTCCCAGGTAGGTGACTTGATAAGTGGCTGATTTCCAAGGCGTCCAGCATGACAAAATACAAAAATGTATTCCCTCACTGCAGGACAATGCTCAGGATAATAGCACCTGCTAAATGGTTTAAATGCACTGTAATATAAAAATGATTTTCCAGACATAGTCCATAAAAAACGGCCTACTCCAGGGGAATACCCAGGGAAAGTATTTTTTTACTCCAGAATTAGGCTTAATCTGTGCCTGAGAAACCTGTTCTTGGAGTACTGAACTACTGTTTAAGAGGGCAGTGGGTTTTAGTGTCGCTTACGTGTCGATTCTCCCTTTGTCTCCATGCAGCCAGTTCCTTCGAGGCTAGTTCTTCAGGACTCATACGAATCAGCGTGCCCGGAGAAATCTCCCCCTTTAAAACCCTCTTGAATAGCACCTGAAACACACAAGCCATTTTAATTAATACATCAAAACGTTAAAGCACAGCATTTATTTACATTTGCGTTTTAGTTGTTTCACGTTGTTAACTTAACCCTCTATCCCACCTCCTTTCAAGGCCCGAGTAACTACTAGTAATTGTTTCGTCACAATGTAATGTGAAATGAAAGAGACTGAACTGCATAACAGTTAACAAAATAATAACTTACATTGTTTTTGGTATCTTTGAGGTTGAACATCAAGCTCCTGTACTTGCTTTTGTATTTGAAGTCAGTGTCTTTGTAGAAGGCAAACAACTCTTTTTCCGTCTTCTTGGCCACCTCTGCAGCCTTCTCTGCGGACGCCTGGAAGCCAGACTCTTTCAGCCTAGGAGACAGTGCAAAGCACAACGGAGGATTGCCAAGGAGCTACACGGAGGAAGATTTCCATTCCACAGTCAGATGTAATTCAGCAGTTACGATGTTGAGACAGCATTCCGTTACCTCTTCAGAAGGATGTCCCTCAGGGCTTCACGTACATTGCGTCGGATCTGATCAACAGACACGGGTTTCTTAGACGAGGGAGATGCTGAAACCTTGGACTTCTTAACCTCCTGTTTGACTGGTACACCTAGAACAACCAGAGACATGAATCTCTAGTTTCAACGGTTCTCCTTGCAGGGCAAGCACAGACATCACACGACAACCCTTTATACTGCATGTTCATTGTGGCACATCAAACTAAAACACACTTTTTAAAGTTTTATCACACAAACTCATTACATTTCCTGCCAGTCATAGACAATACCTAAAATAACAGTAAGGATATTTAACTTATGGACACAGTAGAACATTAGCCCACAGCATAGGACCACACCAGAAAACATACCTGATTTCTGCATTGAATCCTTGACTTCAGTTGGCTGCCTTTTGTCCACAGAGTCCTATTAAACAGTGACACAAAACAGAATATCTCCTTAAAGAGATTTATCTCAGATAACCTTAAAAAGTCAATATTACGCATTTAGGAACAGCAATTTGTACAGTTGTAGAGGGTACTGGAAGTGTAAAGACGGTGGTTAAGACAGTAAATAGAATCACCACGGTAAGCAAACCCCCTCCATCTGTGTGTTCACATGCAAGGCATAAAGAGGAATTCAAAAAGAGGTCAACCCACCCTCGGGCAGTGCCAACACTGGCTTTCATACATATCAGCTGAATAAACCGAAGAGGACAAAATCTGCATCACTACATATAATCAACGACATGATCAGGTTTTTTTCCGTCCGTAAACTAACGGTTGTGACGATGATAAAATGCATAGATATATATAGATATTCTTTTTCATAAGGTTTAATAATATAGTTATGTGCACTGACAATGAGGATCGGAGGGTGACCCTTTATGTTAAAAAAATGTTTTTTTTTAAAGCTGGTATTTCAATGGAAAACCTGTTTACAAAGTAAAAGCAGAGGCACTCAAACCTTTCTGAAGGGTCTGACCCCCCCGATGGTGACCGAATGTGAGGACGGCGGTTTCTGCTTGGCGGACATCTTATTGTCCTGGGTTTCCGAAGGCTTCTGCTGCCCGTCCAATCGGGTCTCCTCCGGGACAGCACCAGCTGGTTCCTCCTTCAAAACCATCAGAAAATCTCATCTCACTCAAAACACACAATGTCTGGTTAATCAAAAGTTGGGTTAGCTCGAGCTATCATTAAAACCTCATGGACGCTCAGTCCAGGCAGCCAAGTGAAACCCATCTCAAGTGCATATTAGAAATGTAAAAGCATTCGCTGCACTATGGACAAATATACCCCAGTCTCCATTAAAGGCACATTAATGTCAGAATCCAATTGATAATGAACAGACAGACCTTGACGGTTGTGTCGTGATCCTTGGCACAACACTTCAGACAGACGTACTCCTGGTCCTCCTTCTCCATCAGCTGGACCTTGACCAGGTCCAGACCCACACAGTCTCCGTGAAACCAGTCGTCACAGCGCCCACAGCCAACCATGAACCTGAACGAAAAGGAAACAAAACCCCAAATCCGATGAGTGGGGATGGTTTGGGGAAGAAGGGCCATACTTAGTTTGTACACACAGACTCATTCAAAGGTATTTCCCTATTTTTACTTTTTCCCGTAACAGTGAAGACATCAAAACAATGAAACAACACATATTGAATCATGTAGTAACAAAAAAAGGGTTAAATAAATAAAAATACATTTCATATTGTAGATTCTATGTAGCAACCGTTTGTCCTTGATGGCAGCTTTGCCCACTCTTTGCATTCACGCAACCAGCTAGTCATCTGGAATGTGCTTAAATTAACAGGTATGCTTTAAGTTAATATGCGGAATTTCTTTCCTTTTTAATAGGTTTGAGCCAATCAGATGTGTTTTTACAAGGTAGGGTTAAGATATAAAAGACTATTATTATGTCTGTACTACAGTACTCAATATTATGGCAAGAACAGCTAAAACAAGCAAAGGCAGAAGTCCACAATTACTAGAAGGCATGTCAATCCGAAAAATTAAGAACTTAAACACGTGTTTCGTCAAGGGCAGTCGCAAAAACCATCAAGCACGATATATTATGAAACTGACACTAATGAGGACCACCAGAGGAAAGGAAGACCCAGAGTTCCCTCCGCTGCAGAGGATAAGTACAGTTGAGTTACCGGACTCAGAAATCAGCAATTAACTGCACCTGACATACCTCAGATGTTCAGAGGAGACTGCATGAACACGGCCTTCATGGCCAAATTACTGCAAAGAAACCACAACTGAAGGACACCAATAAGAAGACACTTGTTTGGGCCATGACAGATGTTTTGGTTCCAAACACTGTCTCCCCGTGAGACGCAGAGCAAGTGGACGGATGATCTCCGTATGAGCGGTACAAACTGTGAAGCAAGTGGTGTGATGGTGCTTTGCTGGTGACGCTGATTAATTTAGAATCCAAGGCACACTCAACCAGCGTGGCTACCATAGCCTTCTACTGCGACGTGCTCTCCCATCTGGTTTGCACTTAAATGGACAATCATTTGTTTTCCAACAGGACAATGACCCAAAACACACCACCAGGCTGCTTGAGGGTTGTCTGACCAAGGAGAGTGATGATGCTGCATCAGATGACCCATCCTCCACAATCACCAGACCTCAACCCAATTGAGAGTTAGGGATGAGTTGGACCTCAGAGAAGGGAAAGTGGCCAACAAGTGCTCAGCGAATGTGGGAACTGTGGGATTGCCAAGAGCGTGCAAAGCTGTCAATGAGGCAAGGGATAGCTATTTTGAAGAATCTAAAATATGAATACATTTTGATTTGTTAACAATGTTTTGGTGACTACAGGATTCCATGTGTGTTATTTCATAGTTTTGATGTCTTCACTATTATTCTACAATGAGGAAAATTGTACAAATAAAGAAACACCCTTAAATGAGTGTGTCCAAACTTTTATATGTTGGTTTCACAATTTTTAAAAAACGTTTTTATGAATAGTCTTGCTATTTCAGAGCAGCAAAGGTGTTGAGACAATTGGCTTGGCAAGTGTTTTTGGTTAGGTGTGTCTGTCACACAGTGACATAGCTGCGGACGCCAGCAGCTGGAGCGTAATTCTGAAGCGAACAGAAACATGTTGGGCTCCAAATTACAAGCAAATGCCTCGAAATTCATTGAACATAGCTTCATCACACAGCAAGACAATAAACCGAAATATTCTGCCATAGCAACAAGGGTCTATTTGAGGGATAAAACGTGGAGTTTTTGACTGGCCAAGTCAATTTGCAGATTTAAATCCAAATGGAAATGTCCTTCCTGTCCAACCTGAAGTCCAAATGGATTTAAATCCAAATGGACATGCCTATCATTTGCGGTAGATGAGGCTTAAGGCAAGAGGAGTAAAGTACAGGCATAACAGATCATTATTCACTTCACATGTGCAATTATTTTTTCTAATTTATAAAAGTAAATATAAAATTCCACTATAGCTCATGACAACAAAAACCCTTGAATTAACTGCTTTCATTTAACTCTTCTCCCCTGAACACATCTACGAGGAGCACTTAGATTACTTAAAAATCTTCCCCTGATGCCGTTTAGAGTAAGTTATTGAACAAATAGCAGCTAATAAGACAAAGAATATTAATCCCTTGAGAAACTAACATTTTCTTCATAAAAAAAAAAAATTGCACCACAAAATAAATGTGAAGGCCATGAAATGTTCCCTAAAGAATAAACGCATTCTGAGCTTCTCAAGTTCCTGAAAAACCATGTGACCCAAGTGTAAGCTAAAATATCACAGAACACATTCTGAGCTTCACCTGAAAAGTTACCAGGGTAACGACAACAACAGTGCATCTGTGGAATCATTTTCTCCACTGCCACTCGCTAGCTTGAATCTCACAGGGCTACAGTGTAGTAATTTCACGCCTATGGTAGCAACTGCTGTTTAAACAAACTAACAAAAAATCTACACGCGTTTGGCTGGTGGCAGGTGATATTTTAGGCCGATCTAATAAAGTAAAAGACATTCGGTCAGTGGGGGGGGGGGGTACAAAACTGGAAACCAATGTCAGGCCAATCTAATACTAAACAGGTAAAAAAAAAACTTCAGGCAGTCATTGCATGCAAACAATGAGAAAAAAAAATAAAGATGAATACTTAACACGAACAGCACATGTATTTGTACCAAAACTCTTTGGTGCCCTGAAATATGCATAACATGTGCTGTGAAGTTTAAATGATGAAACCAAAATATACACAAAAACCCTGGAACGAAAGCTAAAATTCTGTTCTTGTATAGATTAAGTAAAGAGCCAACTGAAGAAGAAATGCTTGTCCCAACAATCACAGAGGCAGAGAGGGCACTCTTTGTTTATTCACAATAGGCCTATATTCATATCCCTATGACAACACACACAGGTGCTGATGTACACACAGACAACAAACCCATGTTCAGAAAAAACACTGAGCTTGCATTCCAGGAAATAACCATAAGAGGTCATTCAGCCTAAATGTGAGACCTGAGTAGATGTTCATAGAACTGCAATGACCAGAGCCTCACCAGTCCCACACCCATTCATGAGGGGGCGCTAGCATGGTATTTTCATCACAAATCACTTGTCTTCAGACAAACAAAATACCATTTGGGGTGGACCTTAGTAAGGCTAACATTGTTTGGTTTGTTGTTTGGACAGTCCGTTATATTGGGCAATCAATGTAAAACAGGCTAAATAATGCATAGGCCAGAATGTCGACCAGCAAGTAATTCAGGAACAATTTGCCACAAATGTCCAGTGCACGCAGTGTGCAAAAACGAGCTGATACACGGGGCTTCGTGGTTTTATGGGAGCTGTGGTTTAATTAGATAAGTAGTCCATCAAGTTCAGTTTCGTTTTGGTAATTACCATAATCCTTTGTGCACTGGAATACGGGAGTTAACTGTGCCAGTCTGAAGGTAATGCTACTCTCAAGAACTGAACTTCTAGCTAAAATTATTTTGACAGCACTGAGGTTGAACTAGGCAGTAAGTATGCAGTCAGAATAGTGTGAAATGTTGTGCATGTAATGAAAACAGTTGAAGGATGTGTGAGTCATCTAGAAAACATTAGCTAAATGATATTTTCCTGTCTATACCAAAGAAAAGCCACAGACGATCAATAGCTTCTTTAAAAAATTGCTTCGGATTGTGTTTTGTCACACCAACTAGTCCTACGCTTTGACCTACATTTGGCTGGGTAGCACATGCAGGGAATATCAAAACCCAAATAGACTTCCAGAAGCATGAATTGCTCAGCACTATGTGACGTAAAACGACATTTCAACAAGCAGTTGTCTCTGCGTAAACCCTGGACTGACCACAAGATAAAAGTGCTATTCTCACTGGTCACTGAAACGCGCTATCTAAAGAACAACACGGGGCTTACTTGTTGGTATGCAGTTTCTTGCACAATCCACAGCTCTTGGCTGGATCCCACGCGGCAGTCTCACTGTTTGCGGGTTCCTTAACAGGTTCTTTCACAGGTTCTTTAGCCTGCTCTTCCTCGCTGGTCTCCTTCTTGACGACAGGAGCGTTGTCAGGGATGAAGAGCTGTGGTTCCTCGACGGAGATGCTCCTGCTGGCGTTCCTGCTTCTCTGTTTCTGGATTGCCTTGTCAGGCTTCTTCCCTCTGGGCTTGTCTTGCTCCTCCTCAGCCACCACCTCCTCCTTCTCGGGTGTTTCCTTCTGAGAACTGCAGGGTTTACATGGTGTCCATCCAAACTGGGGTTGGGGTTGAGCTTCAGCCACGTGGGGGACAGAAGGTTTGGTTGCAGGCACCATCCCTTGCTGCATGCCTGGTGGTAATTTGCTAAATGGAAGTAATTTTTTGACCGGACTGCCATGTCCCCGGTCAGGCAGCCGTGGCTTCAGTTTCACCGGCCGTCCATCTTGCTTTCTCTGAATCTTAGGGTTGGATTTATCTGGGTAGCGTTCCCCACGCCTTTTCAGGGACACAATGACTTGCTTGGCTTTTGCTTCATCCATATTGTGCAGGTTTCCTCTCTGGTTTGTCTTCTTCCCCAGGGCATGCTGTTGGGTTCCTTTGGGACCCTTTCCTAAGTTCGGTCGACCAGGTACTAGGTGCTTATTCTTAGCTGAGGACAGTGCTCCCAGCTTCAGTTTTGGCTGCAGCTTTTTAGCTGGGGGACGCTTTTCCACTCCACATTTGTTGTTATTAGTAATGGGAACATTGTTTTTACGCAGATGCTGCGGAGATACTTTCTTGCTGCAGGCTTCTTTCCGCGCCTCCTCTAAATCTTGACTCTGAGAACCACTTTGGTCACCGATTTTGGGCTCTGCCAAGCAAGGATTACCTGGAAGGGCCCCATTTGAGGCCTGAACATCATTGGGGTTCACGTAAGGTCCCAGCCCCAAGGGCAAGTCATCGGAGCAGCACTTCACAAAAAGCTGAGCGGCACCCACACCACCCACACTGCCTGGGGTGGGACTACGTATGTGTAACGGCTCCTCTTGCACCATGGTGTATTCCATCTCCCCGCCGTACAGCGAATCATCCTCGTAAGAGGCGTCGGCAGTGTCTGGCGACGTGAAGGCTGTGAAAGAGGGCCCCGGAAGAAGCTCGATTTTGAACCCTCCGAACGTCACCGTCAACCTCTGCAACACAACGGAGGGGTTCATCGAAGGTCCCAAGTCAAGGTCATTGACGTTCACCCTTCCGCCGCCCTGATCCAACTCTCTCCACAACTCCTCGGCGCTAGTAATCTTCTCGCTCGGAACCGACTTCTTCCGAGGTCTCCCAGGTTTTCCGGGAGGCTTCCTGTTGTTGGAAGAACCTCGGCCTGCACCTCGTTCTGGAATTTGGAAGGTGGAAACTACAGTCACACACACTTGCTGTTAAATAAGGTAAACAAAGCTCATTCTAATACTGTGCACAACTTTTCAAATATGTTGATAGAGAGAAAAGGTGCCATGTGTTTGCCATGATTATAACTGTATTGTGTTAATCCTACTCCAAGTTTAACCATATATAAATTTTACATTTATAGTCCAATCCCAACAATTAATCCAGTGTAAATACACCCCCCCCCAAAAAAAAAATATATATGGAAATGTTGTAAACCTGTGGAAACGTTTATTGCGTATTTCCTGGGTCTGCCCACAGAACGTTTGACCCGCTGAGTTTCTGTACCAGCCAAGAGACCACCCGGGATACCAAGGCTTCCTTCTGCTGCACCAACCTCAAGATCTGCAACTGCAAAAATGACATTTGGCGTTGTCATACGCACAAAATGCTAATTGAAATGCTCTGTTAGAAATTCTGGTTTCTTTGAATTAGGTAATTTTTTACTTAACATTCTTTTCCTTTATTGGTTGATTGAATTTGTACAAAGTCATTGTTAACAGGCCACACATACCTGTAGCCCCGGCGATTTGAAAGTTGGCATCCTCATTATCTAAGATATTAAAGTGTGAACTTGCGGATCCGAACATCGGATCTTTGTCACTAAGCATGTTCCTCAGTGAGTCTCCCAGTTGGTCGACACCTGCTCCAAAGTAATTGCTTGCTTCACATTCCAAGTTCTGGCCTATCAGCAGAGAATCATCCAACTGGTCACTGGGAATCAAATGGTTGAAGGCGTCCACTACATCCATGAATGCTGTTCCCTTTCTGTCAGCTCTGCAGGAATATGGGGGATAGGATTTTAATAACATAAACGGAGACGGATGAGAATCTGAAAGGCAGGCAAATAGCTAAAAGGCAAACGGACACAGAGGAACAAACTGACAGACAGACGGATGTTTGCACTTGTGGCGTCAATAGCCAACAACCAAATATTAGTGCTATACATTTAATCCACACTCGTTCATAACATTCCTAAAACACAGTTGCCGGGCAAATAAAATGTCACCTACCATTTTCAAGAGTAGGGTTGCTCCAAATATTTGGTGCCATTTCATTAACCTAAGTTTGGTGTAGTTTTTTTTGTGTTCACAGTTTTAAAAGTACAAAAAAAAAACAAATAGGTGTGTCAGAGAGCACCTAGTAAGACAAGTGTCATTGTGTGCATTAAGTAAGCTTTGGGTAGCCTGGCTGACACCTGACTGAAAGTCCTTCTGAGACCCTCAAAACATTGTTTTGATGTTGTCGGCAGGAGGTGTCGACAATGAAGGTGATGCGCACTGCCGGTTGGATATCCCGATTTCAAATTCAACAAATCGTGATCTACGTGTCACTAAAGCACCGTGCCACGAAACCAAGCTCACGCTTACTAACGAAAATCTATGCCATAGCAAATTTGAGGAAGCGTGCAGCGTTGTGCATGCAAACATCCAGTAAACGAGAACCAATCAAAAGGCTTGAGCCAGTATTACAATTACACTCTAGGCTCCCCTGTCCAGACCAGTGAGTCAAAGTTCTCCCTGCTGTCAGGAACGTAGGTAAGGTCAGATCGGCTAACTGTCAGGGCAGCTGCCTTGGCCAATTCTTAATTGATACAAACAACTTGCCACTTATCTTACAAGGAGCTGGAATGGCCACGAGCGCCCATGTCACTACACTGTTGGCACACACAGGGCCTTTTGAGCAAGAAAGAGACAGGTGCCTTATTTATCTTTTCCTGGGCGTGTTGGCTATAAGACATATTTAGCCACACAAAGCAGACTAATAACAGTAGGATACATGCGGTTTCCTTCCTTCAACTCAGATAATTAGGCAGACCTAAATGCAACCTGTTCCAAACAGACATTTCACAATTTGACGCAATTATAGTTAATGACACTTTTCATGAGATTCTCAAAGTCCTGTGTAAATTTTTAAGCAATTTAAGCAATTAAAAAAAAGAGACAAAGCAGCCTTTTGGGAGCTGAATGAGCCATCACTTTTAGGAGAACACAGGCGTGATAGACTCAGAGAGCACATCACTACATACAAATGTGCTGGCAAAAAAACATGTCCCGTGCAACAGAAATTCATAGATCTACCGGTAGCCAAACAGGTGTACTTGGCATTAGCACTCAGTCCATATTCATCACTGGTCTTGCAATAAGCATTCACTATATTGTCAGTCAGTCAAACACTGGATGGGCCATTTTCATGGAAAAGCCGTATTCACAAGCGTGTTATGGGGAGACAGATGGCTTGTGAAAAGTCTATGGCACAAAGGTCAATTGGAATTGTTATTCAGACACGGTTCTTGTCTCATCTCGATTTCGGTCCAGTAGTAGGTCTGGTGTGGTATAAAAGGAACAAGCAGAGCTAAGGCTGGCTGAGAACAAAACAGCACACGTTGCATGCACTGAGCATGCAGAGCTATCCTGAACAACATGCCTGGTTTCTCTTGGCTGAGGGCTGACAAGAGACTGACAGCTTTTCAGCAACTTGTCTACTTAATAAAATAACACAGCCCCAATACCCACACATTACTTGGAAAAGGGCGGATGGTAAACTCCTATGACCGTTATTGTAGAGTAATTTCCTAACAGCACACTTAGAAATGCAATCAGGGACTTTCACGATTAACAAAATCAAGTTTTTACTCCTATTTGCGCTGGATGTGTAATATGTTTGTGTGTGCATAATATGTAAGTATAGCCACAAAGTTCAAAGGCTGAAAGTGATTGGTTTTGAAGACATGGGGCACAAACATGACATTGTACACCGTTTTCAGGGATCCCTTGGCATGACAGCACTTCTAAAACCAGTTATTTAAATTCACTAAATGCATCTTTAAAGCTAGAAATTGAAATTGCATTGGGATTTTAACAGATGTTTTTTTTGCATAGATGATTGTACCACCACCTTTGCCCCTCTAATCAGCCCAAGATACTGTATAACAAACCATTGCAACCTCCGACTCCAACATTTAAAAAGAGTTAAACAAGTTTCTCACAAAATAAACATATGCCGATTTGGCTGACAAGCCCAGATCTGAATCGAAGCTTTTTTTGGCAACATGCTACATATATTTAAGTCAAGAGAAAGACATCAATGCACAAGCCAAACTTGAGACTTCGCACATTTCATTACTCCACACGAAATGAGGGCAAACTACTACTTCTACAATATGAATTGGGGGAAATGTAACTAAAATTAAAAAAACAAAACAGTATGAAAACAGTAATGAGGAGCAGCTAATATCCGGGTTAAACAGTTATGCTAAACAGACTTACAGGAGAACACGGGTTACGTAAAAACAAGCTAAATGATGATGATGATGTATGATCTATTGGCTAGCTTATAGAACTGAACAACCACTTACTGTGAGGACTGGCAGCTCCAGATAACTTCATTACAGGACTGCAAACACAGTAATGTGTTCAGCTCCTCTAAGCAATGATAACTTTACCTAAAAATAGTTCAAAACAGACAACTTTCAGCAGAAATCCGCAGACAGGTGAAGAGTAACTTAGTGGACGCCCGGCTAACTTTCAGTTAGCATAACAATCCAACAACTGAACGCAGCTTGCTAGCATAACGGTAGACGTTAGCCAACTTACTGAGGAGAGGCTATGCATGAATTTGCGCCAAAACTAGCTACTATATGCTTAACTCACGAGTTGATTATAGTAATGGATAACTACAGTACATTCATGCCATCACACAAGGTTGCCTTCGTCGAAAAACTAGTATACTGTACCTTTACAGAACATCGGGAACTAAAACATGTTGGCTAGCCACTAAGTTAACTTAGCTTGACAGACGGCTAACCAACTCGTGCAGGCCTGGCTGACAGCGACCCAAGCTTTACGCGTTAGCAACGTGCATAAAAACACAATTTCAATAACGTACTGCACTTCGTTACACGTTGCTAACACAGAATACACGTAAAAATGTTAAACCAACGCCATACATCTAGCAAAAAGACATTTACTAAGAAATATGGAATCTATTAGGCTACCCAGGGGCGAGGAGCTTGATAGGCCGTAACTAGTGAGTTTGTTTGTAGCCTGCAACTAGGTAGCTAGCTGAGCAACCTTAGCAAACTACCACATTCAGCACAGATCACGCCCCCCAATCCTCTCCTTGGACGCTTCGGCTGAGGACGCTTCAATATTCACAACGGCAGAAATGTATAATGACACGTACCTTTCTTCGCTGTGTTAGCGAGGGTACATTCCCGAGTGATTCCCGTAGACCTACACACTGCTCTAGCTAAATCCCAGAGCCGTCCTCGCTGCGCACCGCCGCCATTCGCCCCAGCCTGCTGCAAAGCCAGTGGGTCAAGCGACGTTAGTGTCACGTGCCCCGTGTTTACAATGGACCACGCAACTGGCGTAGACATTGCGTGGAGTACAGAGTACAGTATGGATCGGTGGTTCAATCAACCAAAATCCCCTTTACACTCCACAGCAGGAATTGATTGTACACTACACTAATCTAACCTCAATATTCCAAAAAATAAGCAAGCAGAAACACAGCCATGGGGAAAAAAATCCATAGAAGTACACGTTTTGGGGGAGTCCACAAAAAGGTTATTTGGATGCTTGTTCAGAAACCATTTTACATACAGAACCCATAAAAATAGTATCCAATGCGTAGAGCGATAGAAACCTGGATCCCTTGTTTCATGACTGACATTTGTGCGCGTTGTACAGTATGCTCTACTTTTCTAATCCTCCTGTAAGTTGAGACCTTCACTATTGGTCGGAGGCGCCCCTGCAGCTGCAGGCCCTATACGCTGCCTGTAGTCGGAGTCTACTGTGTACAACTAACTGCTATATATGCCATGGTGTCTGCTGGTGGTTTATTCTTGTTGTCTTGTCTCAGTCCTTTTGAACGCAGGACAAACACAATTATTTTGGGCATTATCAGTGATATTATTGTTAATATTCAATATTTAGCATTGCTCTATTGTAATTTCTCCCCATACCCAAACGTACATATGCTATGGTGCTTTCATTTAAACCATGGTATAGTATTTATAAGTCGGGATAGTCTGAACCTTAAAAATGTACCAGGGTTTTGCTACTGTATAAAAAAACCCCAAGCCTGATGTGTATGGAATAGATCTGAACTATGGAAATGTAACACGGTTTTAGCTTTGAGTTGTGTATGGTGCAACCATACCCCCTGAAGTAGTCTGGTATAATCGCAAGTGAACAGTTTAACTTCTGAAAATATGCGTTGAAAGTATAGGGAGATTAATCATTTAATAGCGACTGGTATTTAATCTTTTATACCCGGTATATTGACCATATACAGTGCCCTCAGTAACAGCCTGCAGAGTTCCGGACAAAAGGTATTGTGAACAGCTTTGACAAAGATTAAGATGTACAGTACCAGAGTGATGGCAAGAGGTAAATGTGGAGGGAAAGAAAGAACTGCCAAAATCTCTAAAATACCTCCTCTGTGAAATATGGTGCTGGGCGTTTTATCACCTGGCATTCATGGAAGCCACTGAGGCTGGCTCACTTCTTTAATCTTTATCGCTCATGTAACTGTTAATGGCAGCACTGGAAAGATTTGTAGTTGTAAAATGATTCGTAAAAGTGTACTGAAAAATGTTGTCCACTAAAGCACAAGCAAATGCCTCCAAATTCATAAGACAGCACTTCATGATACAGCAAAACCAACACACTGCCTTGGCCACTAGGGACTTTTTCAGGTGTAACGTTGTTGACTGGCCTGGTAAGTCTCCAGATACAAATTCCACTGAACGATGCCTGTCATTTGCTGAAGATGACACTGATGGCAAAAAGACCAGCACCCACTGGAGATGGTTGCAGCACACGCCTGTCAGGGCATCACCAGAAAAGACTGTGTCCGCTGGGGTCAGGGGGTCACAGACTTCAGGCAGTTATCGAATGCAACGGTTATGCGATCAAATACTAAACGTGAGCTTACTTTGAACAAAATATTAACCCGTCCTAAAATGTTATCTTTTCTGAACGGGGAAGCCAATATCCACACAAATACTTCTCAAAAAAGTGGTACACCTACACCACAACCCCATAGTAATTGTTTGATTTCAAGTCCAAACCTTTGGAGTGCGGAGCCAAACAAAGAAAAATCCTTTGCTTTCCTAATAATTACAGAGGGCACTGCACTCTACCCTAGTGCATTGGTATTACAGCTTAATTATCCTTAAGAAGAAATGATAATGGCATTCATCAAAGCCTCATTAATCTGGGCACACAATATACAATATTTATGACGTACAGACATACTTTACACAGGTAGGTAACTTATCTTGTTGCCCATGGCTTATTCTGGTGAACAAGAGTTGCATGTAATAGACTACAGTTACGCTACTGTTCAGTCACAAAATAACAAACACGGCAAATTGTCTCTGTTGCCTGAAAGACTGATGTATATTTAATGTGTAAGAAGACAGAGAAAATTAAGAGACATCTGTATTACAAAGACAGAAGTTATGTCAGAGTTAACAAAGTCCTGTCTGTCTAAATACCAGAAAACACAGAGATACACATATGTCATAGCCTGTGTGCCAGATCGGTTTGGGCTATTATTCAGAGTCCCAGTCACAAATCATGCTAAATAGGAATGGAGTCATCAAAAGCATAAACATATCTAGGGCCAGGCTACAGCGTAGTCACTCAGGGAAAGTGTTATAAACTACCATTTAATCTTAATTAAACACATTCAACAAATTAGGCATCTTTAAATTAAGAGAAAATTACATTATCTTTTTTTAAATACATACTATACAAAATGTGAACACAATTAGAATAAATTACAATTCCATTGTAGAGTTTATTAAAGTAGTATGTCTTACTTATCTGTGATTGCTTCCAGATAAGTTCAATATATTCTTACGATACTGTAAACTCACTCAGATTCAGGGTAAAAAAACAACCTAAAAATCATTATTAAATTAAAAAGGTAGATTTTTCAACCTTACAAGCATATCAGTATGGATAATGTAGCTAATGTAGTCATCCAATAATCTCTATTTATTTCATTTATTATTTATATCTCTCAGCATCCTTGAGGCTTTAAAATGCTAAGTCCAATTGTGTGGGCATCGACAGGAAACCCATTTGAATAAATGAAAGTAAACAAAGCTGTCTAACTTACTTGCCTGACAGGATGAGTACCTGAACAGTCATTGGTCTGTTGTAATAAAATCTGACTTGGACTTGGACATTGGCCAAATGTATCATCCCGCCCACACAGGTAAAGATTCCAGCTCTTACACCTAAAGGGGGGCATTGCATTACAGTGGCGTTCAGTATTTCAGAATGTCAATGCTTTTAAGTGCACTGAGCCTTTAATAAAGCCTGGTAACTTTAGCATAAGCAATGTCAGAAAACGTATGAAGCTAGCTAAAATCATATTAGTTGGAAAAAAGCACTTGGATTTATGAAAACATGTTGGATTTTCTGACAAGTATGCAAAGTAATTTTAAACCTACTTCAGCAAATTATTGGTCAGAGCGTGAATGATTGCTTCTATTTCCACAGAGGTCAGAGAAAATATATTATTTCTAGCAACATAATAATATCAATTAATAACAAAGATCCATTTGAACAAAGATGAAATAGGCCACATTGGCTCAGATAGGGGAAAATAAATAAATACTGTATAAATCCAGTATTTTTACATGCTTTCTCCATCCTCATTCCAAAACTCAAAATAATGAGTCTGTTCACCACTGGGTGTCAGCAGAACCACTAAAGTAATATTAGTGTGTACATGTATTTTAGTTGTAAAACATATCCCATGGACTGTATAAGTAGTGCATGAAGCAATGGCAATGAGGCTGCTCTAACTAGGATAGAAATAAATACTATAAGGAGTCAGTAATGACAGGATTGCTTTATAAATGCCTATCAAAGTGTCCCTAAATGACACCCTAATCTCTACAAAGTCCACTACTTACAACCAGACCCCTATGGATAAAATGAGTGGACCACATAGGGAACAGGGTTTATGACTCTGGTCAAAAGAAGTGCACTACATTAGGGAATAGAGTGCAATTCAGAAAGCAGCACCGGCATGACCTGCTTCCTCCCTACAAAAATGAATATAATAATAAAAATACTGTAACACGTATGGGTTTGTCTCTTCATTAAACCCACAGTTGAATGGTCGGGGACTTCCCTGATGGAGCCAGTTAAGGTTAAAAGATGTAAAAGGATAGACTGGCCAATGTTGGGCTCAACCTGAACCTAAAAATTTTGGTAAATGGAGTGTATTCACCTCCATATATCCATACATCAGCTAAGATCAGGCGTGAATCCAAACTTCTACTCAAGTCAGCATTGATGTTGTCCCACTGAGCAAAAACAATTTGAAAGACGTCTTTTCAACGTCTTTTCAAGCAGGAAGACGTCTTTTCAACGTCCTTTGCTCAGCGGGGTCAGGATTTGGCCCTAATTGAACTTGCACTATGTAAACGTTTTACGATCCAAATCCAGCGTTACAGATGGTGACCTCGACAGACCATCAGTACAGTTGGTGGTAGGTAAGCATTAAGCAAGCTGAGGCTCTTCGTGAATATTTACCTAAAACATTTTCCAGACTTTTTAGTCATTTGATGGGTTAATGTTTCACATCCTGGGTTTGAATATAGACAGTCAGCAAACAGAAAAGTCCCGTTGTGTCAATAATTCTCCTCCCTATCTGTCTTGTGAGCTTAAAGCCCACGTTAAGCTTAGGAGAGTTTCCATTTATTAGGCTCCATGTCAAATAGACTGCTCTTAACCCTAACCCAGAAAGTAGACAGGAATCCATTTGACTCATTCTATGGGGATTTGACTCATTCTACGGGGGATTTGACTCATTCTACGGGGGATATGACTCATTCTACGGGGGATTTGACTCATTCTACGGGGGATATGACTCATTCTACAGGGGATTTGACTCATTCTACGGGGGATATGACTCATTCTATGGGGGATATGACTCATTCTACAGGGATATGACTCATTCTACAGGGATATGACTCATTCCATGGGGATAGGCAGAGCTTGACTTGGAGGTCCAAGAGCTGTCTGCCTTTAGGGTGTCACAGTCCTCTCCTCCCCATCGACAAACCCTTCCCCATCCAATTTACACAATTAACGGCAGTGTCAAAGTAGATTAACTGCACTGTTAGGCTACTGTATAAAACATATATTTCTAAAATTGATTCCTTTATCCAATTAACAAGTAATCAAATACAAAAATGGCTACTTTAAAGCCAGGTGGCTATTAACTTACAAGCAGGGGAGATGTACAATATAATCACAGCATTAAAGTCATTTGTCAATTCAGCCATTCAAAAATGTTTACGTTGGTGGAAATGGGGCTTATTTTAGACTAGCAGAAAAATACATAAATAGCCATGCTACCAGCTGAGTATTTGAGCTGGGCCTGTAGTAAGTCTCCTGTCCTCACTATTTTATAGGCTATGGGCTACTGTCTTGACACTACTTTGAGTAGGTCTCTGTACTTGTACTCTGTTCTGTTATGTCGTTTGTTCCCGTATATATACGATTAAAAAACCTGAAGTAATCAGCTGTTATATCAATGACTGAAGAAAGTTAAATGATAAATTGTGAAAAAAATTCCGTCCTCCACATAACCTAATGCCGAGGTCATCTCTCTCTCCCTCTCTCTCTGAAGTGTACTAGTAGGCTGTATTCGGCTCAGATCAACCTTGCTGCCAGGCTAGGCTTCTTGTTTCATAGCGGAGCCTGTGGTGGCTCATGCATCTCATCAAAAGGCGGTGGGAACAGTGCTTAGGACTGTTGCCAAAGTCAAGCACTGGAACAGGCTAACCTTCCTGTGGCTTTTAAAGACACTTAGAATAACTAAAATATGGGTATAAAATAAATTTGAGATTCACCTCAGGAGAACTAAATCCATGGCACTATTTTCCAACAAGTGAAATGATTTGTGAACATCAAGAGGTATAGTATCTATGCTCAGAGTAGATTCTGAGTTGATTCCATTGATTCGGTTGAGTCAGCAGTAGCAGCGGTATTGTAACCATAATAGAGTGGCAGAGGCAGAAGTCACAGTTGGTTCACATAGTTCACAGGACAGACTCAACAGCTTCCGGGGTCTCCACGGAGGGCTTGTCGCCCTCTGAACCCGGGGTTTGGCGCGTGACTAGCGGGGAGGTCTCCTCCTCACCCACTGCGTTGGCTACCGCCTCCACCCGGACCTCCGCCAGCTCCTGGTCCTCCGCCAGATGTTGCTTCTTCACTTCCTGTTGGTTGATGTAGTGGAGGATTCCTGCGCCCAAGGCATCTCCCTCCACGTTCACTACGGTTGTGGTGCGGTCCCTGAAAACACGCAGAAAATAACAACAGCAAAAACACAAACAGGCACACATACGCACACGACAAACACAGACACACAAATAAACACACGTACACACACAGTTAGTTTAGATATTATGTGACATAACTGCGGTTGCTAGGCACAACACATCTATTCCTGCACAGGTTTATGGTTTGTCTATGTAAGCTAGTTGTTATTCTAGAGCAGCTAGAGGAGGTGTGAGTATGATTGTCTATGTTACCTAGTTGTTATTCTAGAGCAGCTAGAGGAGGTGTGAGTATGTTTATCTATGTTACCTGGTTGTTGTTATAGAACAGCTAGAGGAGGTGTGAGTATGATTGTCTATGTTACCTAGTTATTATTCTAGAGCAGCTAGAGGAGGTGTGAGTTTGTTTATCTATGTAAGCTAGTTGTTATTCTAGAGCAGCTAGAGGAGGTGTGAGTATGATTGTCTATGTTACCTAGTTGTTATTCTAGAGCAGCTAGAGGAGGTGTGAGTATGTTTGTTTATGTTCCCTGGTTGTTGTTATAAAGCAGCTAGAGGAGGTGTGAGAATGTTTGTCTATGTTACCTGGTTGTTGTTATAGAGCAGCTAGAGGAGGTATGAGTATGTTTTTCTATGTTACCTGGTTGTTGTTATAGAGCAGCTAGAGGAGATGTGAGTATGTTTGTCCATGTTACCTGGTTGTTGTTATAGAGCAACAAGAGGAGGTGTGAGTGTGTTTGTCTATGTTACATAGTTGTTGTAATAGAGAGGCTGTCAGCCAATCAGCATTCAGGATTCAAAACAACCAGTTCATAAGTATATTTTCATTATAGCTATATACACGATGGCGTAGTCCCACGCAGACCGTCAGACTCCCAGAGTTGTCTCTACATACATAATGACTTGAGACGTGACGTGAGACAACGCCCCCCTGAACCGCATAACGTGTGACTCACACGATCATAACGCGGCCTGACGTGAGACAACGCCCCCCTGAACCGCATAACGCGTGACTCACACGATCATAATGCGGCCTGACGTGAGACAACACCCCCATGAACTGCATAACGCGTGACTCACACGATCCAGTCGACGGCCAGCATGAGTGACAGGTCGTTGGTGGGCAGGCCGATGGCCTCCAGGATGATGGCGATGGTGATAATGCCACCGGCTGGGATGCCCGCCGCGCCCACGCTAGACGCCGTGGCCGTCACGCTGTGCGGAAGAAGAGAAGAGATTAAATCAAATCCGGGCCAGGGTTACATAGTTTTATAATTTACATAATCCAGTAATCCTTCACACTGTCAGGACAGAAACCAATAGAGCTGGAGTTATAATCTACTATCAGGATAGAGAGCAACAGAGCTGGAGTTATAATCTACTGTCAGGATAGAGATCAACAGAGCTGGAGTTATTATCTACTGGCAGGATAGAGAGCAACAGAGCTGGAGTTATAATCTACTGTCAGGATAGAGAGCAACAGAGCTGGAGTTATAATCTACTGTCAGGATAGAGAGCAACAGAGCTGGAGTTATTATCTACTGGCAGGATAGAGAGCAACAGAGCTGGAGTTATAATCTACTGTCAGGATAGAGATCAACAGAGTTGGAGTTATTATCTACTGGCAGGATAGAGATCAACAGAGCTGGAGTTATAATCTACTGACATATTTTAGGTAGGCCTGTTTTTCTACAACCCAGTCAGTAACAACCCCAGGGTCACCAACCACCCCAACGAACTGAGGGAGAAAATATCAGAGACGTACAGTACAGAGGCAGCTCTGCATTTACACCATAACGTCCCCTTCCAACCTGGACTACAAGTCCAATTCTACCTCTGCTTTATGGAAGTACGAGAACATGTGGCTCTGCCAACCTCATCTTTGCCCTGAATGTCTCTAACACAAACTACACACGCATGTCGAACACGAATGCTGTGTGAGAAACACATCAGACACTCATTATACTCAGTATATAGAGTGTACATGTACTGCATATTGTACATAATCTACCTATCAGAAATTGTGTTACTAAATTCCAATAACTCCGAAGAATTTCCAGGTTTTGCCAGGAAGCCTGGGCAGAACACATCTATTCAGATTTGTTGGAGCAATTCCGATTTCCTACTTATTTCCTCCCAACTCCTGTAATCGTAGAACGGTATTTTGCAATTCTCCTGTCCTCGAAGCCAACAGAGCTAATAGATAAGACCAGGCCTGCTAGTCTTCCCCATGCCAGAGTGCCTGGCGTCCAGCTGTGTGGGTTATGTTTAGAGACTTCCAGCTGTGGGGGTAATGTTTAGAGACTTCCAGCTGTGGGGGTAATGTTTAGAGACTTCTAGCTGTGGGGGTAATGATTAGAGACTTCCAGCTGTGGTTTTGTGGAAAATGGCTGTGTAGCTAATGATTAGAGACTTCCAGCTGTGGGGGTAATGATTAGAGACTTCCAGCTTTGGGAGTAATGATTAGAGACTTCCAGCTGTGGGGGTAATGTTTAGAGACTTCCAGCTGTGGGGGTAATGATTAGAGACTTCCAGCTGTGGTTTTGTGGAAAATGGCTGTGTAGCTAATGATTAGAGACTTCCAGCTGTGGGGGTAATGATTAGAGACTTCCAGCTGTGGGGGTAATGATTAGAGACTTCCAGCTGTGGGGGTAATGATTAGAGACTTCCAGCTGTGGGGGTTATGTTTAGAGACAGCACCATCGCACAACATGGATCATATTTACTTAAGGACCCTTCTAAGACTTCAGCTCTCACACATCTCACCCAACGCATGGATGACATTGTGTTTCCCACCTTTTTACAAAAGTTACCAGTGTGTGTGTGTTTGTGTTTGTGTTTGTGTCTGTGTGTGTGTGTGTGTGTGTGTGTGTGTGTGTGGGGGGGGTTAACCCTACAAGTAGTATTTGTTACATGAAAAGTACACACAAAGTTAGAGAGTGGATAGTTCAGTGTTTCAGATGGAGAAGTGTTGATGTTTAAATTGTTTTGTATCAAATAGTAACAGAGCATTAATAATGAATGTTAAAAATAAAGAGTCTGGCAGCAGCAGTTATGCAGTTTGCGTGTGACGACTATGTATGTGCCTGTGTGCGTGATCAGTCAGTCCATGTCACGTGTTAAGCAATCCAATGGCTTGCAAACAGAACCAGTCTCTTGTTGGCATCAGAATTCATGTTTCTCCACAGACCACATCTGTCTGATGGTAACTGGATGAAGCTGCGCCAGGCATTGCTTTGCACAGCCCTCCTGGACGGGTGAGTGTGTCATATCAGCACATACTGTGAATACACTATATTTATGTATTCCACTAATTCATGTGGCGTATGTTGCCATTATTAATATGGTGTGTGATGTAATAATCACTGTGGTGTGTGATGTAATAATCACTGTGGTGTGTAATGTGATAATCACTGTGGTGTGTGATGTAATAATCACTGTGGTGTGTAATGTGATAATCACTGTGGTGTGTGATGTAATAATCACTGTGGTGTGTGATTTAATTGATTGTCACAGTGGTGTGTGATGTAGTTGTCACAGTGGTGTTGATTGTCACAGCAGTGTGTGATACAATATTTAGTGTGTAGTGTGTGATGTAATAATCCCTGTGATGTTTGACGTTACTGTCACAGTGGTGTGTGATGTAATTGCCACTCAGCTGTGTAATGTAATAATCACTGTGGTGTGTGGTATAATTATCACAGCGGTCTGTGATGTAATTATTGCCCCTCTTCACCAAACTATCCCCAACTCACAGGATGGTGAATATCTGACCAGCGTTGAGCTCCACGTTGTTGAGCTGGGCGATGAAGACGGCCGCCACACACTGAAAGATGGCCGCACCGTCCATGTTGACCGTGGCCCCGATCGGAAGGATGAAACGACTGATCCGCTTGTCCACTCCGTTGTTCTCCTCCACACACTTCATCATGGAGGGCAGGGTCGCCGAACTGAGAGGGAGCGGGGGGGCGGGGTGGAGAGGGGCGTGGGCAGGTGGGGGGGCGGGGTTTAGTTTAACTTGTAGTAACTCATTATGTAAAAAGCTCTATGAGAACTTTGTTTGATTGTAGGATGTTATCATACCCTAAAACATTTTACAGCAATGTCCTGTAGATTGTCTTTCAGTATGCTGCTGTTTATTTATTGTGGAACATTTTACTGTACTTTACTGGCCACTTCCATTCCTCTACTAACTTGAATATCAATGTAAGTACTCTGCCAGCGACAATGTATTGAATACCAAGAGAAAAAAAGGGAGATTGAAAGCTTTCTATACAACGAGAGTGTAAGGACCATCATCTAAACCCATTACCAGGGGAAAGGTGGGGCAGTCCATAGTCTACAGACTGAGGTAGGAACAACTCAGCCAAAGGTTTAGATTCATTACAGTAGAGATATATTGGAAAAAAAACACTAGGAGACCAAGAGAGTGTTCCAAATCACACCTCATTCCCTATGTAGTGTACTACATGTGATCAGAAACCTATGGACTATGGTTAAAAGCTGTGCCTTATATAGGGTACAGGGTGTAATTTGGGAACCAGTCAAAGCCTGCTAGCAATAGACTGCTAAGCCACTGGGTTCACATTTTTGGAGGGATTGCATGGCCAGTCAGGTCGTTCAGGGTTTTATTACTGTTTATTCAAAGTTGTGGCTGTTTTAAATGCTGATTAGTTGGTTTGAGCTGAACCTGACTCAATGTGTGTTAAATCTGAGTGACAAGCTACACTAAAATACAATACAGCAAACACTGAACACTACCAAAGGATCTGTCTGTTTAGACAGCAGTGACTGTAGGCTCAGTTGACAGTGACTCAACACATGACCACCGCTGAATAAAGTAGGGACGCATGATGGCTTGTTCATTAAACTTAAGCATAATTTTCTTTCTTTTTGTCAGTGGAGTATCTACAGCAGCCAATGCCTTACTATAATGTCCTTTTGTCATGGCTTTCCTGGACAGTTGGGCGAAGGGATTGTACCAGGTCAAATGGAGGGATTGTACCAGGTCAAATGGAGAGATTATACCAGGTCAAATGGAGGGATTGTCCCAGGTCAAACAGAGGGATTGTACCAGGTCAAACAGAGGGATTGTACCAGGTCAAATGGAGGGATTGTACCAGGTCAAATTGAGGGATTGTACCAGGTCAGGCGGAGGGATAGTACCAGGTCAGGCGGAGGGATAGTACCAGGTCAGGTGGAGGGATAGTACCAGGTCAGGTGGGGGGATAGTACCAGGTCAGGTGGAGGGATAGTACCAGGTCAGGCGGAGGGATAGTACCAGGTCAGGCGGAGGGATAGTACCAGGTCAGGTGGGGGGATATTACCAGTGGGACTTTACCAGGTCAGGCGGAGGGAAATGACCATGTCTGGCGGAGGGATAGTACCAGGTCAGGTGGGGGGATAGTACCAGGTCAGATGGGGAGATATTACCAGGTCAGGTGGGGGGGTAGTACCAGGTCACATGTAAGGATATTACCAGTGGGATAGTACCAGGTCAGATGGGGGATAGTACCAGGTCAGATGGGGAGATATTACCAGGTCAGGTGGGGGGGTAGTACCAGGTCACATGTAAGGATATTACCAGTGGGATATTACCAGGTCAGACGGAGGGAAATAATCAGGTAAGGCAGAGGGTTTGTACCAGGTCAGGCGGGGGGAACCAGGTCAGTACTCTACCTCGAGCAGGTGGCGAAGGCAGTGGTGAAGGGTGTGATGAGGCCCGACAGGAAGCTGAAGGGGTTCTGGCGCGTGAAGCCGAAGTAGATGAGTGGCAGGACGATTCCCCCGTGGATGACGTGGCCCAGGATGGAGGCGAAGATGTACTTCCCCAGGCTGGTCACCAGCAGGACCACGTCCTCCATCTCCACTATCTTACTGCCCACCAGGAACATGATGCCCAATGGGACATACCTGAGGTGGAGACACAGAGAACACGTGCCTTTTGAAGTGAAGTGCCGACAAACTGAAAACACACAGGATTCAGCTTCACGTGACGGTCATTTCATTGTTGATTTGGGCAGTTTCCCAGTCAAAAGGTAGGTTTCGAATTTCAGCGTCAAATGCATGATGTTGGCTTACAACATTCATCAGGACAAATGTATGTAGTGCGCCAGCAGCCTCTCTTGATTTCTCTTCTAAACATTAATAACCTAGAGAAACGTGAAAAGGGTATTCACACAGTCTGGGTTGTTTAAATGTCACTCACCACATGATCCAGGACACCAGCACCATGGTGGCTTCATTGAAAGCATTGAAGAAGCGTATAAGCTCCTCCCCCTCCGCCCCCAGCTTCCTCAGGGCCACCCCGAACACCATGGCAAAGAGGACCAGGCCTAGAATATTCATACCATCCGGTTCCGTACCCACAGGAACCTACGTAGAACACAACATGTTAGAACACATCCAAACAGCATTGCAAACTGAAGCAGGCCACAATGTGAGAATACAGAACATAACCGTTTTATGTTCACTACATTAACATTAACTTTTTCTATTTCGTCAGACTGTACTGAGACCAGAGAAAGGAGCTATGGTTTCACTGACCCCTTTGGACCTCTTGGCACTCTTTCAAAGAGGGTCGGCCATGTCTGCCTGTCAGAGCCCCTTATGGACTGGCTGTTATCTGCTGGCTGAGCACCACCTCTCTCTGTGTGAGTTACAAATAGCATCTGACTCTCCACATAGAGCCATATTGCCCAGTTAAAAGTTACCCACTAAGTACGCCGCAAAGCGTTGTCATTCTGGTATACGGGAACAAAAGAGGTCTTCAGCGAGGGACTATCCCTGTTTTCCTCGATCCTCATCCCCAAGCCTGGCCCCCCGTCCTCTTCCCCTCCCCTCCTCTCCCCCCGTGGCAGCTGGGCCAACGACCCCGGCTGAGTGGTGACGTGACCGGGCTTCCACTAAAAGGTCAGGTCACCAGGTCGCCCACAGTGGTCACATTCCAGGCCGACAGACCTGCAGTCCAGCTGCAGGCGTAAACCTTGGCAAGATGGTGATCGGTGTGTTTTATTTCATGTTGACGTGGCACGGCGATATGACCCCTCAGCGGACATTTTGTTAATTTGGAACGGCACCCTTGTAACCGAGCAACCGTCTCTGGCAGGCAGAGCCGATGCCAGGCTTTTTGAATGGTGACCTACTGAATTCAATGTTACTTTAATAACTAATATGCAACACCTTTTTGTAAATTCTTTTTTTTAATTTCAAACTACCACTACTTAAATGGTTGTAGCTGTCAAATGTTCTGCAAAAAGTCATCCAGAATAGGGAATGTATTTTAGTTTCTTTAGTATAGGCTACTTCTTGTATGATGTGATATCAGTTAAAAAGCCTGTGATAAAGTGCGTGTGGTGGGTGTTGATAGGTTTGCTGACTGAACCATGACATAAACTACTGAGGCAGTTCCTCACAGAAGAATTCTGCTGTCTTAGACAGACTTGGGGTTTCAGGGCACAGGAGCCCTTCAAACTTCTTCACATTCTTGAAGGTTTACAAAAGTCTTCCGATGTTCACTCGGACTAAAATCCCCGCGGGAAATGTGCTGTGTCACCACGTTTTCCTGCACCAATGAGTTGCCACTTGACCATGACTCTGTATACACACACACACACACACAGACATAAGCACACATATACACACACACACACTCACACACACAGTGAGGCCAGCCAGCCACTATGTCTGAGTGCACCTAGAAAGCCCAGTGGTGCTCCGGGACTCCATCCTGGAACCGAGCCAGACTATCGTTCCGTTTGGACAATAAGACACAAAAAAAACACAGACACACACACACACACACACACACACACACACACACACACACACGGAAACAAAGAGATACACCCACACGAAAGCACATAGACACGCACAAATCTACACTCCAATTCTCCTGCACTTTCTCCTCACTCCACACTGTCTCTCTGTCATTAACTCAGAGTGGCTGGTTACCGGTCTGGACCGGACCGCCTCTGCCTTAGTAACATGACACACTACGTGACTGACGACAGCTGGGGGACTGACTCGGATCACACACACGCACGCGCGGTCTGACCAGGGTGTAGGACGCGAAGGAACACTGATCCCACTGCTGATTAACACTTCATTAACAGAGGAACACCCTCAATCTTGCGTGGAGCAACATCGCTACGTGTACGTTGCTATGGAAACGTCTGGTAATATGCGTCGCGTATCGTGACGACTGTGAACAGTGGACAGTGACCGTCGGAACAGTGCGCGCGTGCATGTTGGACCTCACGAGCGCAGGTCCTGCTCCGGCGTGATGTTTGCTGTCCTCCCGCCGTGTCGTCTGCCAGGGCTGTCTATGACGTGCACTGACCGAAACACCCAGATAACCACGCCTGCGTTCCAAACAGCATCCTACTCTCTACTGTCCGTTACTTTTGACCACGGCCGAGGGGTAGTAGGGTGCTATTTGGGACATACCCCAAAAGTAACGGACCCGCAGCAAATATGCCCCTTTCCTTCATTCTTCACCCCCAGTTCCTCCCAGTTCCTGTCCATCTCCATGTGACCAACCACTCCAACTATCTGTCTATTCTGTTCTATTATGCACAATCCATTCTATTCTATTCTATTCAGTCATTGCACAATGTCAGTCACAGCAGATGTCAGGTTGTTTGACGAGGAGAAGGGAGAACACACACATCCCCACATCCTTTACATCAGAGGCGTTCAAGGGGCCAAGACTGGATTTTGAAATAAATGTATTAATCTTTACAATTTTTCAATTTAGTATTACATAGTATTAGGGTTTTAAACCTACCTTGGGCCACGCTGAATCAGCTCGCGGGGCAGATTCAGGTGACCGTCCCTCCTTTAGATTGTGGCAATGTACAATGCATATTTCACCAGTAGAAAATAGTAGACAGGCAAATCACTCACCCCAAATGATAGACCCGGAGCTAACACGCTGACTAAAAACAACATCAAAAATAAATAAAATAAATAAATAAATGTGTTGTCATAGTAACTACCTTCTGGTAGAGGGTGGTTCCGTTGGTGTCGTTTCCCACAGCAACCATCTTATAATCGGTGGCGTACTGTAACATAAATCGGGAGAGACCGCAGACATGATCAGAATAAAACAGAACATGGTACCTTTGAACAACAATAATTAGAAAATATTTTACCAAGGCAATTTGTAAACTAAGTTATACATACTTATGGTCAGATTTATTAAACATTTTCTCCAGTATTCCTTATTCTTTGGAGGAGAATAAAATAAAAGAAACCTACTGTACCTCCCAACCATATCTCCCTACCGTACCTCCCAACCATATCTCCCTACCGTACCTCCCTACCATATCTCCCTACCGTACCTCCCAACCATACCTCCCTACCGTACCTCCCAACCATACCTCCCTACCGTACCTCCCTACCATATCTCCCTACCGTACCTCCCAACCATACCTCCCTACCGTACCTCCCAACCATACCTCCCTACCGTACCTCCCAACCATACCTCCCTACCGTACCGCCCTGCTGTACCTCCCTACCATACCTCTTTACCGTACCTCCATATTGTACCGTTCTACCGTACCTCTTTACCATAACACCCTACCGTACCTTCCCACTGTACCTCTCGACAGTAACGCCCTACCGTACCTCCTTGCCTGTCCAAATAAAATATTTCAAAAAGACAGAAACGAGGATCATTTTCA
>JACXGI010003661.1:5627-31421 GCA_016801175.1 Esox masquinongy
GCTTCACCAACCATCGCATCATTTCCTGAACAGAATACTCGCTTCACCAACCATCGCATCATTTCCTGAACAGAATACTCGCTTCACCAACCATCGCATCATTTCCTGAACAGAATACTCGCTTCACCAACCATCGCATCATTTCCTGAACAGAATACTCGCTTCACCAACCATCGCATCATTTCCTGAACAGAATACTTGCTTCACCAACCATCGCACCACTTCCTGAGAAGAATACTCGTTTCACTAACCATCGCATCACTTCCTGACCACCCAACAGCCAAATGAGTGTTCTGGCACACCATCCCTACCTGGCACCACCAAAGAAGAAACAATTAGCACATGTTCATTCAAACCTGCTCATTCCCTCTCCACTTCCATATTTGAGAGACCTTGCATCGTCCATTTAATTTGATTCTGATGAGGGGCTGTGCTTGGCTTGCCGGGGCTGAGCTTTTCACGCTAACTGTCAAAATGATGACAAGCACACTCCATTCTCTTCTCCGAAGTCCACAGTAAACCAGTCTTCTCCCTACGGTCTTTGTCCATTTGCATGTGTTGACTTCATCAGTTCTAGGTAGTGAATCTGCTGTTAAGCAGAGTAAATCAGTGTGCTGTACAGGTGTCAGGTTGGTGTCTCAGGATGCGGGAGAGAAAAAACTCCTCCAGGGATGATTAAAGAGCCTTTTACCTGATGCTGCTCAGATGCGTCTCAGACCAACTTCTCCGGCTTTTCAGGTAAGAATAATATTACCCATCAGGCAGTATTCTATTTAGTGTGCCTGTGTGTGTGTGTGTATGTGTGTGTGTGTGTGAGAGAGAGAGAGAGCGAGAGAGAGAGAGAGAGAGAGAGAGAGAGATTGTGTGTGCACCTGTAGGCCTACATATGTTTATAGCAGGGTAGGAAAGAAATTGCTGATACTAAATTCTCGTTGTAATGATCGTGAAGACAATCATTTTTTATGGATGGAGGTTCTGTTCTGCACTGTTCATCTAATCCATTAACTGCGGATGAGAAGTTCAGATGGAACGTCTTGCTGTTTTTCGTTTACGTCTTTACGTCTCCCCTGAAAACCTGTATTTCGGGGATGGTCGGGGACATCGCAGAGGGTGGTCGCAGAGAGTTCAACCATCAATTGCATATATTTTTACTTTTTTTGCTGCAGACTTAAGTATTTCCAGAGGTAAATCAATTAAATTCCACCAATACTTTCTGACTGAGGGAGATGCATCCCATAGAAAGTTGTGTGTAAACAGATCAATATGTAATTACATAAAGTATGTGAACTACTGAACGAAGGCCTATTGTAGAGGATTTGCTGGGCTTTGCACATTGCTACTTTAGACCTTGAAGGAGGCTGAACTAAAGCACCAATGCGAATAGAGTGTTGGGTTAAGGATTTCTGCCCTTGGGTACCCCACCTTGTCTCAAACAGCTACAGTCATGTGAAGAAGTATGTTAAACCCCCTGGAAATGTGTATTTTTGTTGCATATTTAGACAGATAACCATTAAACTTTGAAAACATTTATGTAATTAAAAATGAACAGAAATACATTTTCCTTGTGTGGGAGAAGTTAGTGGACGCCTACATTTACCATCACATGAAATGGCTAAAATTAGAATCAGGGGCATCAAAACAGGTGCAAATGATTATTAAATCCTTAGAGAGTAACTTGGGAGGCCTTTCATTCAGATTAGAAACTTGATCTGATTTGGTCTTAACAATATGGTTGAGTGGTAACACATGCCTTGATAAAAAGACTTATCTGAAGCCCTCTGAAGAAACAATAATTATTGATACCCAGTCTGGGAGGGCTCAAGCAATTCAAAGTTCATCATTCCACTGTACGACAGATCATTGACGACTGGAGAAAAGTCTAAACTACCGGCTCTACATAAGACAGGCCGCCGCATCATATTCAGACCAAAATCTGACCAAAAGATGCTTGTGGAGTTCTCTAAGAATTACAGGGTAACATCAAGGGACCCTCAGACCAATCAGTGTCAAAGTGCATGAGTCAAAAAGACATTGCACAAACTTGGTTTACATGGGAGGTGAGGAAGAAGCCTTTGCTCTCAAAAAGAATATCAGGACATGACTGATGTTTGCCAGGCAACACCTAAAGACCAAAACTAACAGAACAATGTGCACTGGACAAATTATTCAAAAGTGGAGTTGTTTGGCCGCAATGTCAGACGCCATGTTTGGCAAATACAAAACACTGCTTTAAAACAGAAGAACCTCAAACAAACTAATGCATGAAGGCGATGGTTTTATGGTCTGGGCCTGCTTTGCTGCCTCAGAGTCTGGCCAACATGCCATCACTGAGTCAACTATGAATTCCATATTGTACCAGAGAATTCTTGAGGCCATATGTCAAAAAGCTGACACAGATCACACAAGCAAAGCAACAAATGAATGGCTGAAAACGAAGACATTGAGGGTTATGGAAGAATGTCAGAGTCAAAGACCAAATCTCAATCCTTTCTAAATGCTTATTTTTTCAACTGCATGCTTCTATTTCTTGCTTCCTCACTGGGAAGCTAGGAATGAGTTGGTGGACATTTCAACCATTGGGATGACTATGTTTCTTGTAGTATTTTTCTTACTGACAGAAACGTTGTAATCCTCCTAAATTTCACTTATTAGCCATTTTTTTATTTAACTTTTTCAAATAATTATTCAAATAATTGTTAGCTTCTATTCCATTAACTTCTAACGCACCATGCTATGTAACTTGCTTCTAATATGCTACGTATAATTGCCAGGGGATTTAAACAAACCTGCCAATTTGTGAGTTAGGAATAGCAGCCTCAGGTGAGGCCCTCACACAGTTTAAGGACATAATTCAAGTGGTGAAAAAATAAATGCAATTATTGCCTGATTGTGTGTTCGATATCATTGCCTGACATTGACACTGAGCACAATTTAGTTTAGTAGCGTCGTGTAGCTAAATGAGTCTGAACATATTCATACCAGTTGAACCGGGCTAGTGATGATTTGCTCTACCTTCAGAAACCGCTGACAGACAGGATATGATAATAACAGCACATGCAGGCCCACACCACTGAGGTAGGGTGGAGTTTCCCGGGAGAAACCTGACATTGTAATCACACATCAACTCAGCTGCATAAACAGACAGAGCGCCGCAGGTACACAAATTATTCACAGCATTATCAGTCTCTCTTTATTTAATAATGAATAGATAATAACTGCGGTAAATAAACAGTCAATTATATCCACTATGTCTATACATCTACTGTTCAGATGATAGCATATTAGAGCAGGGCACAACTGATGAAGACTTACTTTTGTTCAGTACAATATTTCTGATGTTTTGCCTTATATGAATACTAACATATGGACAGCAATTTAAGATTGATGGACAGCAATTTTAGGACGAATCTGCCCGGACGGTATTGTCTACGAACGAACAGGACTGTCAAGTGATCGATGTACAACTGTAGCTATTTAGATAATAACTGAGCAATCAGTGTACAATTTTGCCACCATTATTTCATTATGCCCTTGTTGTAATTTGTCGACTTGTTGTGGGAAGTGTTACAATTTAATTAAAAATGTTTCAGTTAACACAAAGCTGCAGGAGGGGAGATGTTAATTTACGATTTCAACAAAATCCATTAAAATCACTGTTTGTGTGTGTGTGTGTGTGTGTGTGTGTGTGTGTGTGTGCGCATGTGTCATGCGCGTGTGCCTGACAAAACAGACGTCTGTTGATCATCAGTCCCAGCTGAAGGAAACATGTGGTGACACATCCATCTGTAATTGTAGGCCCCTGCAGACAAGGCTGTGAGTAAATACAGGTGTAGAAAAACATATTTCAAACACCCATATCATTTATATCTACCGCGGCCCAAAAAGCTTTCTGCTATCGGCGGCATTTGTTTATGGCGGCTCACAGTCAATTGTACATTCTAGGCTGGAGTTCTATAATATCCACCTGCAGTTCTGAAAAATATATTTTTTTTGTCAACAACTTACCTCATCGATAATACATTTAGATTTGTTTGTCATTTTGCAAACGCCACCCGTTATCGCCACCCCATAATTCCTCAGACAGTCTAGAAGTATCCTAACTGCATCATCGGGCTTTCTCTCTCTTTAACCAAACTGTTGTAAAGTGGAGAGGCTGATATGTGTAAGACCATAAAGGATGTAGCCAGCGGAGCGCGGGCTGTAGAAATGTTTAATCTGACATTTATTTGCAGTCAGGTGGTTTTCCTTTAAATGATGCAAATCTGAGGGGGGGGGAGTGTCATGCCCAGTCCAAGCTGTCAACAGTTGCTGATTTGCAAAGGCGAAGATCCATGAAGAAGAAGAGGAGGAGAGGCCAAGAGCTCTCCCTGGCTGCTGCCAGTAAATACGCATGCTTTATGGGTTTTCTACTCTCTCCTTGGGTAGGAATTATGAATACTTGCTTTTATTATTGACACCCACACACACATGAAGACACTAATTTTATTTTGCTTACTTTTTTTATGTATATATATATATATATATATATATATATATATATATATATATATATATATATATATATATTAGTGCTGTTGGAATGTATTTATATTTTCCTCTTCAATTTTAATTTTCTTTCGTTATGGACAATTTATAATTGGTTTAAAAAATGCCATAAATCTACACACAACACCCCATAATGACAGTTTATTGAAAATGAAAAACTGAAATATCTCATGTATATTAGTATTCAGATCATTTGCCACATACTCAAAAGTTAGCTCAATTTCATCCTGTGGCCTTAGATCATCTTTGAGATGTCTGTAGAACTTGATTGGAGTCCACTTGTGGAACTCTCGATTGATTAGACATGATTAAGAAAGGCACACATTATGTTCATAAAATGTCCCACACTTTGCATGTCAAAGCAAAATCCAAGCCTTAAATTGCAAAAAACTCCCTGTTGACACCCGTGGTATAATTGTGTCAAGGGATAAATCTGGAGAAAGTTATAAAGAAATTGTTAAAGTATTGAAAGTTCCCTGGAGTACAGTGGCCTCAATTATTGTGAAATGTAAAAAGTTTGGAACCACCAAGACTCTTCCTAGAGCTGACCGTCCAGACTAAGTAACCAGGCAATGAGGGATTTGGTCTGGGAGGTTACCATGAACCCAGTGGCCACTCTAACAAAGCATCCGAGTTTCTCTGCAGAGATGGGAGAACTACCACGCTCCATCAATTACGCCTGTATGGTAGAGTGGCTAGACAGTGGTCACTCCTGAGTAGAAGTCATATGACCTGATGTCTGAAGGTCTCTAATTTACATATATATATATATATATATATATATATATATATAAAAAGTGTATATCTTTCCCCAGGTTAAATGTGTCGAATTGCAGACAATTTGTTATACTCTCCTCCTCCAAGAGGGGGCCACTAAAATGTTTTGTTTCTAGGTGGGGGGCCTCTAACCACATCTTGCCTAGGGCCTCCAATAGGAGGCCTTTCCAACCATTTATTGGTGAACAGGCAGGCAGCATTGTAGGAAGAGTAGGTTTAAATAATGAATTAATGCTACATGGCTAGCTGTGAACCACTGTTATAGAGAGAAGCAAGAGACTTCTAGAAAAGTGTGAGATGTAAAGAGGGTAGGGGGAGGGGGGGTGTTAATCCGCCAAGCAGAACTAACAAAGGCCCTTTGTGGACAATCCTGACAGCCACAGCAGAAAACGGAGAAGATATACACCGTGTTTGGGTGTTTCTTCTGCTTGTTTCTCTACTGTGTTTGTGTGTGTGTGTGTGTGTGTGTGTGTGTGTGTGTGTGTGTGTGTGTGTGCGTGCGTGCGTGCGTGCGTGCGTGCGTGCGTGCGTGCGTGCATTTTCTTTCCATTGGGGAGGTCATGATAATTCTCTTTTGTCCTCCAATGGCTGAGAACAGGAAAACATCTGTGCCAGATCCCCCATTCCCCCTTGTCATAAGAAATGTTCATTTAGCCACGCACGAGTTTCAACAATTTCAATAAACATAAAGCATACTTTATTTTCTCTGTTTGAGACATGTCGGCTGCAGGCCCCCTTGTGGGAGGTTTGGCGATCCAGGCTTATAAAGCCAATCTCCCAAGTTATTATTCTCACTGACGTTTTTCCTCGTTACTCCAGAGTTTATGTGGAGGGGATGCCTGCGTATTCCCAAAATGCCTTGCTAAAGAAGGGGGGAATAGTCTCTCTGGCGTAATAAACAATTTGATTTTTAATAAGCACAGCAGGGCCTGGTGTCAGTGTGTTTTCAGACTCAAACACTGGAGATGATGATAATCTTCCACTATGGGACAGTTAGCTAAGAGGATATTGCAGACGGAGACAGGGTCGTGTGTGTGTTGTGTGTGTGTGTGTGTGTGTGTGTGATAAGACTGCGCTTGCTCCCCACCTATTAGCTTCAGTGTGAGCCAGAAGACAGGTAAGAAGACCCATACACACAACACACTGATCAAATTAAACTGTTCGACTGTTTACAGAGTGTCAAAATACTCCTCATTGTGACAAGAAGGGATGAAAGAGGCACGATTGTAGTGATAAAACTTACCACAGCCATGTTAGAATCAGCCTTTGAAATTATTGCTTTGATTTCCAATGTCTATATTGAATTAAACCTGACCTTTCTCACACAATACATAGCCCAATATGTCGTTGATTGAAAAAAAATGGCTTTTGTTACTGTTACATTTTGTTTGCCAAACAACGTACATTTACTAGAGCATTCAATTTTGGAACCATCCTTTAGGATTCTTATTGGATTCTATTTTTAATATTGGATTTCTTATAACATTTTTACAGGGCTTTTCTTAGTATAGTATTTTTATAGGAGCCAAGCATATATAATTTTGATGTCTCTTACTGGATTTTCATAGTTCTATGAATCAATAGATAGTTAGACTCCTATTCGATGGTTCCAAAGCATAATGAAACCTTTCTTTTTTTACTAGTGTTATGATGTACTATACTTACAGGTATTTATCTGGTATTCGCCATCTGTGGGTTGTGTAAGCCTATTGTGCAAATAGTATTGTATTTTTTTTGTGTGAAAACGTTCACATTGAATTTCAAATCTCTATAATTAAAATGCTATATTTTGCCGAATGATAAATCTGTAAGTATATCCAAATGTCTAAATTATAAACAGTAAGGTAACAAATGTCACATTTTTGTCATTAACATTTAATTAATTTAGCAGACGATCTTATACAGATCAATTAGTGAGTGCATTTATTTTAAACTTTTTCTGCACTGGGCCCTCATAGGAATCAAACCCAGAACTTTGAGTTTGCAAACGCCATCACAACTAAGCTACATGTCACCCTGTCATCACAAAAATATCCAACACTTTGTTTGAATGTAACTACTCTCGCTCAACTAAGAAAGTGTTGTTGTTTTTTTATGTCAGAGGAACCGGTTGGAGGTATATTGATGTCATCTGTTTTATTTGTGAGGAGTTACCTTTACAATGTAATTTAATTAGATCTATAAACGTTGTACATGTCTACCACTAGGGAGCCTGAAGATACAGTACATCATTTGTTTAGGGCGCACCTTATAATTATATGAAAAATAATAAAACATAAGTTTCCACTGTAGCCACACCCTTATCAGTTTATTTGCTTTTGCATGACCGTGTAGCTCATAACACATTTTGAACAAATGTTGAATGGGTCGTGTTAGCAATTAGATTGCGCCCACTCCAAAGCGATTTTGAATTGTTGAATACATAGAATGAATTTGTATTAATGTTTATTATTTTACAGAAATCTTTCTTCGGACTGTAATGATGGTTACCTTTGATATAATGTGACAAACGTCACTGGACTATATGACAACACGTTGTGCTATTAACACCTACTACAGTAAATGCAGGTAATTAGTCATCAATAACTCCAGGTGCGTCCGGGGTTAGCCTGTAACGAGAGCGCCACGAGCTTCAGATCTCCGCGCATTAAAAACTAAAGGCACGCGCTGGGAGGGAGTCGCGGTTCTCTACACGACTAGCACTTCAACCAGCGGAAGAGTTCAAGCTCTTTAACATAATCAAACTTCACATACAAAAACGTACGGCGATATGAGAAACTCAGTCTAGACTAGACGGTGACACACTCTCTCTGTCGTGTTCCGCATGGGGGGAGTGGCAGCAGACAGAGATTCCCCACACGACCGTTTGACTACTGCTGGTTGGACTGACTGAGTCGTTAGGTGGCCACGGTGGAGAGGGAGAAGAAGCGAGAGAGCTCTTTGAGAATTTCAGTTATTCATCCTTACGTTGTCTTCTACAGTACAACCCGACCAGACTTCTTCAGCTTCTCACCGCGAATACAGCTCACTTTATCTCGCACGACACCTGTCCGAAGAAATCAGTAGCTCTTCAACCGTCTCGGAGCGGGCGGAGACCGGTCCTTGGAAAGGTAAGACAGTCTGAGACTATTACCGGCACAAATTATTCTCGACTATCCAAGTAGTTTTCCAGTAGTGGAAAGGTTTCTTTAGTTTATTTTTATCCCATTAATATTTCAACTTTGAGGACGCACGGAACTAATTATCAACGCATTGTTTTTGTGAAAGACATGGAATTAATGTATCATTTGTTGTCAAATTTCGTAAAATTGATTATACCGGTACTGTACACTGTTTAAGTAACTACTATCACTTTCAGTGGTAACTTGCATAAATCGATATCATCGATGCATGTACACTGACAGTGTATAGGGAAGCCCATAGCTGATCTGTCATTAAATACAAAACACAAACATGTCCTTGATAAAGACTGACTTGTTTTGTACTGTATAATAGTATTCAGCATATGCTACACAGCCATTATTGCTGCAATGAGAGGAGTGTGCACATATTGCTGTCAATAATTACTTGCACTTTTTCCATTATCAAGTTAATTACTTCATTATTCATCAGCAACTGTAACCAATTTCATACAGTTTACCGATATGTGGTATTTTATGTAAGTGAAATTGGGACTTGGCTACACTGATGGTCAAGGCCACACTACTTTATGCATTTTTTTGTTGTTGTTGATTTAAACAATATATCCTCCACGATGTGTATGTACTCCTGAAGGCCAAGGAGTGAAAAATAGATAACTGTCCTTTACCCAAATAGCATATAGCATAATTTTTTGGGGGGAGATTGACTTCATTTTCAGGTTTGTAACCTTTAGGGTTTGGTCCCTTTGAACTTCTATAACTTGACTTTATGCTAGATTTTACAACCGTCCTATCCATATTCTATATGAATGACACCTTTTAGAAATCAAAAGTAGCCGTGTGATTGATGAATACAGATAACATGTTAATATAAATTCACCCAACACTATCTCATCGTCATTATTCATACATCCTGCTTGAATCTGTAATAGATTTGATCCTTGGTGTCGCACGTTTCTAGCATCTATTAATTTCTTATTAGTCTTGCATATTGGCCCCTGAACACTAAACGATAAACCTATCTAGGTGGTGGAGTGAGGGGCACTGTGATGACAGTTATTCTTAACTGATGTTTAGCACTGCTTGAGAAACAGTTTTGAATGGAAACCGCTTGCAAGATGGTGCAATTCCATTGAAGAGAAAATATAACATTACGTGTCCATGTCACAATATATAATAGTGCTGCTATAAAGTTTTTTTTTTTTTTTAAGGCTAGCTGCCCTACTCCCTTAGGCGTGTTGTGACTTCAGAATAGATGTGCCATTCAGAGTACATGGGGTGCAATTTTAGGCCTGTCAGTTTTTCCTGATATACCAGTATATAGGTGCATTCAGCAGTCTGAACTCGTTCGGATCAATAAACGACACAAAGATTGACTTTATTAAAATTAGGCTACACCTCCCACCACTTTGAGCCGTGTTGGACATTTATAGTCCAGATGGCTACTTCTAGAATTATGTTGTTTCAGTATGTTTTATTTTTAGCCTTTCAAAACAAGGAAATTGGGTTTAATTGCATGAAATTCTATAGATAATTGTGATAAATTGCCATTTCTGGATTTACTCATATTTGGTCCAAAATAAATATTTATTTAATAAAAAAACAAGCACTGAATTCTGTACAAGCATAGTGGACTTTGATTATCAGTGATGTAAACACAACTATCTGCACTACATTGGGATTTTAATACCATTGTGACCATAAACACTATGATAAGTCTCTGTAACATACAGCTATTAACACTTCAAGATTAGACCTATCCCCCCTTACCAGTATCATTAGGAACACACACGGCTCTTTGGGTGCGAGGACATTTCCAAATATGTTATATAAAACACTCACCGTCTTCACTGTTCAGATTAATACACACACCACTCTTGCATATGCAGCGTACAATGAGTTGTCTAGCTCTTTTCAGTTCTTCCTGTGCAATTGTGGCTTGTGTATAGCCTAGTCTGTGTTCAGTTCATCAGCTTGTTAGTTAACCTTAGCTGGATAACAAATAAACACTGTAATAAAAAAAAACAGCATCTCTAAAAAAAAGAAAAACCAGCATCTTGTTTCCGATGGCCTTTAATAAATGTGCACAAGTTTGTTGCGTGCATTGTGAATGATTCTGCTTAGGCGAAACCATTGGCTGTTGTTCAGTGCTCTCCTCACAGCTTGAAAGTGTTGGATGTTCCTTGCAACAACAGTGTGATTCAAGGTATCCAGTGGTGATATACTGGATGTGCATCTCTTGTGTTACAATAACAGGATTTAACCCTAAACCGCTGTACTCCGATAGCAATACGAATGCATTCGTCAAAACTCTATCACGCCCCTCTGTCCACACGACACGTTGGTAATCCGTGCCCAACCACTCTTTTTGTCCGGATAAAACTGGTCTGTCAAATGTTGCTAGCTCACGTCGGTTCTCAAAAGCAACGTAAATGCTGCTGTTCCAGCTGCAAAAGATCTGAGCTTTCATTTTAAGCCTCAAAACCGATCAGGCTAGCTAACGGCTAAATGTTTGTTTTGGACACTGTTAATGGTCCAAGTTCTTTTTGTGAGGCTCCACATATAATCACAGGAAATAAGAATGTCATTCCCAGCAACCAATGAGCATATAGAGCTCACAACCTTTGCTTCCTTGTTGGTTCTGAAAATAACAACCACTCATCCCGTATACACTGTTTTACACTAGTGCTGGTCATCGTGGTTTCGGACATTGATTAGCCTAAATACAAACATATCTGTGGTGAAATACTTCAAAATATTTTCTATAGATTATAGTGAGAGGTACTGATTCAAAACAATCCTAATTTGAGGGGGCAGAGTGTGTGAGCCCTATACAGAACATTAATAATCACATTTTTTTTGCTGCCTCCCACAGCAGCTATTTTCATCATGGACCTTTTGTCAATGGATGGGGTTTTTGATTTAACTGCAACGCAATATTTCTTTGCATTTTTGATTGAGGTAGTAAGCTAAAGCCTTCTTTTTATGCCTGTTATGTTGAGTCAGCAGAAGACTTACTACAGTAACTTTTTGGCGTTTCACAAAATAACTCAGTAAGACTAAACATAAATGTTCTTTTAAACCTGTTAACCTCAGACCTATTTTTGCCGTGTGTCCCAAAACCCCATTAATTTTCCGCATTATTTGTCTTTTCATTACCTGTCGTTAGTTAGACCCTGGTGCTCAGACTTGTCAACTGTCATGCAAAATAAAAAGATGGGCAGCGCCATTTTCTTACATTTACCTCTTAACATGTGGTCTTTACAATATTGCGTTATTACTTTTCATCCACTGTCGATGGCTGTATCGCCACAAACTCCAGAATTTGTCCTTCATATCTCATTCTCCAATTTTTTCAAATGTTGACTGACCAAAACTAGTTTTCTCGTAGCACTCTTGCCCCACTGCACCAGGTGTTGAGCATATGGTGAGCAATCTGTTTGTAACATCAAGTCGCAATAAAAGATGCGGCATCGAATCGCAATACATTTTGTATCAGCGCCTTTTCGTGATAACGCTTTTTCCTGAGGTCCCTGGCAACTCGTAGCCCTACTAATAACTTTTTACCTGAGACCGAGAAGCCTGGCTGCATGACATGCAGAGAGGGGGGAGAGAGAGAGGGGGAATAAGAAAGAGAGAGCCCAAGAAAACGAGAGGGAGAGGAGAGCAGGTGCCAAACAAAACAATTAGAGGCTCAACCGTGCGACAAGGCAGCTGGGGAGGGGTTGTGGAGAGGATAAAAGAAGAGAGGGGTATTGAGAGAGGGGTAGAGGTTGTGATTAGAGATACATGGGCGTAGCCATCCACCAGAGAACGCCTTCTGGAGGTAATTTGTTTTTTATTGAATATATTTATCAACAATAAATCACTTTATTTATTTTTATTTATTTTTGGAGAAGAATAGAAGTTACCGGAGCTGGTGTTTTGTGTCTGCATAAATCCACTGATTGGATGTAGCGTCAAGCAGCTGTGGCACCAGAGGCCATTTCCACGACCGCAGTCCCCTGATAGATTAAGTCTGGGGTTTCCTGCACGGTGTAATTGATTATCAATGGGCATCATTTGTTTTCTTTATTACACCTCTCCTCCGCTCATTTGGAGGGAAAAGGAGAGAATGGCCGGTTGGATCATTTCCTCATCTTGAGATCCGCACAGTGCAGGGAAACACTGCGACGCAGATCGATTTGAATCGCCGGCTCACTTCCGAAATGGCACGCTTGTCCCCGTGTACTGCATTTACCGAGCGTCCGTGATTCCAATCGATCCGTTGCGCAATGTTATTCTGACCCCGCCCTCACCTACCGCCACGGACATCATAAATGTGTCTTGACCACGTCTGTTTGCATTTCCTCGTGCCCTATGACTGCCCTATGTATAAGGGTCCTGCAGCCCTCTGAAGTCTCCCCCACCCCACTGATGTGAGGGATTAAAGATTTATCGACCGTTCCTGTGGCTCCAACCTTTAGGAAAGGCTTCTGAAGTTTTGTGTAATTGCCGTCGGTCAGTCGGTCGCAGCACGCATGCGCTTTTCTGGGGAATGCCGCCGAGATGCACGCAGTCGCTTTTGACTGAGGATTGCGCTGCTTTAATTAAAGTGAGTCTAACTAATACGGGGAAGGGAATTGAACATTTATGCACGTAGCAGCGCTCTCTACAGTGCTGAGCTGCTTTGTCTGTTTCCTGTATTTGCAGGTAGGAAGTTTAAATAATTGTCAGCACTTCAAGAAATGCTAAAATACAGTATGTTACAGTTAGCATTACACCCATAGGCAGAAAATTCTTTAGGTTAATTAATAAAACACAATGGCTCCAAATTTCCCCAACCTCCTATAGTGGATGTCATTTGGCACTGTGTATGAAAAATAGTATTTTCTTCAAACAAAGGCTTTACTTCTGCTCAAATCTGCAGACACTTGTTGGGTATTTGATCGGTCACACTTGCCTGTTGCGGTACAGAAGTGTTGGCCTTTCTCATGTTATTTTATATATATCACCCTCCATTTTGTGGTTGGTTTGACATACAGCGTTTGTGGCAGGTGAACCTCACCTGTGTGACCGCGTTGTTTCCCAGCCTGTTTTGCTCTGTTCTGTCAGTCTGTCTGACTGGCATACTCCATCATGACTCGACTAGCAGCTCAGGGACCATGGCAACCTGACTCTCAGTTCTGGCTGTGATTTCAAGCTTTGCTGAGTTGGTGGTTTTCAATATGATTTGGAAGTATGTTATGCTGTACAGACATGGGATCACTTATCCCATTTGTATATAAAGTATATTTTATTTTTCTGGAATCTTGCAGTGCATGTGTGTGTGTGACCTGTAGTACCCATGTTCTGCCGCAGCATGGGTTCAGTTCCCGCCCACTGCTCGCTCACTCCCCCATATCTTTCTCCCACTTGTTCTTTCTCAATACAGCTTAAAATGGCCCAAAAATATTAAAAAAAATAAAATAAAGGAGAACAAAAAAAGATATTAAATCCTGTCAGCCTTGAGATATCATGATGAGGTATTTTTTCAGTCGGATAACCAATCCACATAATTGTCGACCATTAGTAGCCACACTCCACGCTTGGCCGTTCCCGCCCGGCTCTGATCTGCCCCTCATCAGGTAGGTGAAGATAAGGGTCATTGCCCAGAGTGTGTGGTACCTTCCAGAACACTGCATGAGCCGTGGGCACTACTGCCCAGCAGCATGCAGTGTACACTGTTAAGGACTCCCAAATGGCACCCTATTTCCTGCTTGGTGCTCCTCTTTTTATCACAGCCCCTGGTCCAAAGTGGTGCTGTGTAGTGGGAACAGGATGGCATTGAGATCGCATGCTGTGCTTCCATAGGGTCCTAAAGAGCAGAAGTTTGACATTTATCTCCCAGGTCAAAGGTGATAAGCCATTAATATCTGTAAAATGGACTTGCCAGTGTCTCTGCAGGGTGGTATTGTTTTTGAAAAGGCACTCTGCTGTGGTCTTTGTGGAGAGGCTCGCTGTAATGACGGCAGGCTTTCACCACAACGACTCAGTGAAGACGTTGATGTTGGTTCTGTGTTAGCGTAACTTTTTAGTATAACTGGTGGGGATTCCAAATGTCCCACATTCAAATAGGAAGAGGCACCCCGCAATGGATATGATTCACAATCGATCCTGTGGTAAATGCTACGCGTGTATCTTTGCTTTCTGCTTCGCCAAAGTAACAGATCATGGTCTTGCACTGTTATAGTAATTGCGCCCAATTGCATTATATAGGATTTAAACTGCTGTGAAATAGATGGTATTTTCTTTTTTATTTATGCAATTGGAAGTATTAATAACACCTCTGTTTATTTATCCTGAGGCAGCAACCGTTCTCATGCCTGTCCGTGTTCCTGCGTTCTGGTCCCGTAGACATAGTGTCTGTTTGTTCTCGAATGTGTGTACATGCACGCTTGCCTATCTGTGTGTGTATCTGAAATGGCTGGAGAGGCAGGCATCGATTTTACCCTGCCTGTGCTCATCCTAGACTTTCATTCTGTTTTTCTGTTTGAGTGAAGTCCCGTCTGATTAGTTCCTCGTAACTAAGCAAAACCCTAAAACACTGATCTTATTTGGGAGACTGAGGAAGAGACAGAGAGACATGGGGAATGAGGGTACTTAGTCTGTCAGATGTCCTTAAAACCAGTAAAATTAGAACAAATGTGAAGAACTAACTTGTTGGTTGTTGGAGAGTTGTACCATGTGAAAGGATGTGCTGAGTGTAGACTACCTTTGATTTGAAGTCATGGACTGGGTTTGTATCTTGTCTTGTTTGCTCATGCTTGGGTCCTTTCATACTATTTGTGACCTTTTTCGTCCTGCTGTCTACACAGCACTGTCGATCAAAGGGACTCTGGGGAGGGACTATTCTCGGGCTCGTACCAAAGAATCAATGGCCTCAGGCAGATGGATGAAATGATAGATGGGTGAAAGCATACATTCCCTTAGTAGAAATAAACTGACTGTGTGATGTGTGTACACACTGTTGAAAATAACTTCTAATTGACGTTGATCAAGGCTGGCAATTCTATGGTCTGAGGGAGGGAAAGGTCAGCTCTGACATTGTAATTGGTAAAGGACTTCAGTCTAACAACACTTCTCCTAACCTCAAGCATAGACCACTTTTTTCCTATTACCTCAGAGAAAGTTTCTCATTTCACAAACGTCTCAGTCCTTCACTACCTCCCACGGCTATTGGGATGTTATGATGTAAGGTCGGGGAATGCACAGTTGTTTCATTTAAAAAATCTATAAAATCTCAGGCCGTCACATTCTCCTAACAACACGTAGCTATTCCCTTTTTTATATGTGATACTTCTATATATGTGAAATAACTTTTCTGTCCTTTATTGCGTCCCATGGCTATCACTGCGGGGATGAGCAGCAGAGTAGGGTGAAAATTAACCATATCCTTTGGCGATAATTGACTGTACATAACGCTTCACGTATCTATTTCTGATATTTACTGCAGCCTACATAGTGACACGAGCGCTGTCTCTTTACATAAGTCCCCCGGGTTGTTTGATGATCGTTGACCTCAAATAAGTTAGATAAGGACCACGTCCCTGGGCCTTTGTTGTTTTTAGAGAGGTGAAAACGATGTCTCTCACTTTCTAAAAAGCCTGAGGGCTAGCTGTGGGGCAGATGACATCTAAGTTGTTTTGGCACTTTTTAATAGGGAAACTCGTAGAACATGTGGGAGCTGTGAAATAAAGCACAAGTATTGCACTTGACCCTGTAGATATTAATATGTAGACATATTTCCGCTGTCTGTTGATTGTCATTTGATTTGTATGTATGGGGAATCTTTATAAATGGGAAATGATTTGATATACAAATGGCTTAAGGTTAGGTTACAGCTATGTGCCAAGTTTCATGGCAAACATTCTAATAACGTCTTGGCAAACTGGCTTGTATTTTCCCATCGTGAATGAAATTACTTGTCGCGATTGAATTGGAAAGCTTTAATTCTACATGGCAGGCAGGAAATTGTCAAGTCAAGCTGAATGTGCGAAAACTGAATTGAGGTCAACAGGGTTTTTCGCACTTTGACGACTAACAATAGACTGTGTGTGCTGTATATGCTTAGGGAGTGTGTGGAAAGTATATTAAAGCACTATAAAGTGATTGCATTGTGATATGTGATAAGTGTGACTTTAAATTAAAGCGGATATCAGACGATGGGTGTGTTTGGCAGATTCACTGTATTGCAGCTTTTGAATGCTAGAGATTGACCGAAACGACATTATTGGTCAGTAAATCATTTTTATTTTGGAAAATAAGTATTATACTCATTGTCCCTGTGGACTCACCCATAAAAAAACGGTAGATATCAAGTCAGCCTGGGTTTTTTGCAACATTGGTTTTTTGAGACCCTGCCTTGAGGTCTGAAGAAAGATTCTATATTAGACTTTGACATTTGCCTTGCTCCTTCCAAACATTTGCCAAACCCACGTCTTTGTGGAGTGTCAGTTTTTCGTCCAACGTACTAGGTTGAAAAAGTAATTCCCTCGATGTCAAAACACCACCGCCAAAACATGAAATGCACTGGTTGCTTTCCAGCTCCATTCCTCATGAATTGCCAAGCCCTCCATTTTCCAAAGTTTCCCCACTCACACACACTGACCTTGAGAAATGGTAACATACATTCATTCATATTTTCCAAGTTTCTAACCCTTAGAACCACAGAGATTAAACCAGTATTAAGTTAAAGTTTGAGATGGCACATTCTATGTTGTTAATGCTTTAACTGGAGTACATAATTATAGTTATTATTTTATCATTGTGCATCCACATTTCAGGATGTTTTTTTTTTTTTATAAATGTGGCTTGGATCATAATCTTTATTGTACATTAATGAACTGCAGTAATTATGATATTGGCTCACCTACCGTGTACACCTTTAAGTCGTTTTGTTATTTTAATTGAGGCTTAATTGTTCCAAGAAGGCACCTGCATGTGTCCAGAGTGGAAGAGAGGAACTGTGATGTTGATGTCATTCCTACTTGACAGCATTCTTGAGATTGGAGAATTCAAACAAGATTAAGCACCGAATCCTTTGTAACCTGTGAGTTAAGTCCTCCGGATGAGATTTAATAAAACACCCACTATTAAGATATCAGGGTTACACTTACTGGGGACTTTGGCTGAGTAGCAATTATTATTAGTGTTCAGTTACATGATGGAAGTGAGGTCATTAGGGAGGGCAAGGTGTGGCCTGGTGTTTGTAATGAAACATGGTCAACAATTCGGGGCTGAATGTGTTTTTCGTTGATACTTTACCATTGGTTTATTGTCTTCTCTTCAGTCTTCTCTATCTCTTTTGGTGGAGGTTCATAACAGAATCTTGAACAATCTTGAAGTAATTATGGCCCTTTAATAGCTAGACTGTCAAGTAGCTAGACTGTCAAGTAGCTAGATTGTCTGGGCCACCAGGATATTGCACTGACTCATTATGGATTTGATAGTAGGTGTTCACTTGGAAGAATCATCTCTGCCTTGAGTGTGTAGAAGAGGGATGACACGAGGAAGATATTGTATTTGAGTTTAGGTCTGATATGTCTAATGCTGTTTATCGAATGCAGACTGCCCGGACAATGTTTATGCCATGGTGCAGGCAAAACTTGAAAGTTAGCAACATTTTGGAAATTGCAAACTGAACGATGGGATTCATTTGATTGTCTTTGTTTCATGTTTACTTCTCCTAACTTCAAAGGGAAGCTCATACCGCCACAGGGCCATAATTAAGAGACCAGAGGTGGTAGGTTTAAGAGACCAGAGGTGGTGGAATGAAGCACTACAGTAGGGATGTAGAGTTTGAGGAGGGGCTCCGTTGGCAATCGCTGTGGTCTTGTAATGGATCCGAGCTTCAATTGAAAACCAGTGGAGTATATCTAGGAGCTAGGTGTGTAAGAGAAGGGGTGACATTGGAGAACATGTAAATATGGGCTGCGGCATTCTGGGTAGGTTACAGGAGTTCTGCGACACAATTTGGGGAGCCCAACCAACAGTGAGTAGCAGTAGTCCACTCTCTACTTGCGAGTCGATGTAGTCCGAAGAGAATGGAGCCCATTTGACCCTGCACACCAGGGGTGGGTTTGGTTTTAAAAGTATGCATATAACATACGTACTGTATATAACCCTACCTGCTCCTGGGGCTGTGACATCATTAACTTTATCCTGGATTTGGATAGTATAGACACAAATCTGGATGCCTCCACTCTGATTCAAATACTTCCAGAAAGACAATCATAAGCACGCATTAAAATCCACAAAAATGTTGAGCAGACCAGAAAATCAGCATTGCCCTTGCCATCCCCGTTGCCAGATTTCAACCCCATTGAAAGCCTGTGGTTTGAAGAATAATCACAGACAATGAAGATAAATGATCTGGATGGATTCTCTGTAGAGGAATATTATAAGATCCCTTTCAATATGTTGTCTAATCTCATTAAACACTTTTGAAAGAGGCTCATTGCCTTTATCTTCGCAAGGGGAGTTTTGTATAGTCTTGTAAAGAGGGGCTAATAATTTTGTTTAAATCAAAAACACAACACCATAAATTAATCTTTTCATGGTGTTGTTTTATTAGTTTTTAAATATCTTTCTCTGAGCAGTTGTAATAGTGTAAAAAACAATTTATTTGTTTGTCTAGAATACAGCATAGTATGTAGTTGTTTTTATACTGTCTCTTTTTCACTCATCTTCAATACTTTTGAACCTGACTATATCATTCTCTCAAATAGAGGTTTTCAGTCCTGAGATGTGACATATGATGAAAGTCATTAAGACTTGATGATATAACCGTTTATAATATTCCGGGACCAAACGCTGCTAATGATGGTGACAGTATTCATAATCATAACCATAAAAATCTCCATTTGTCATTAGCTGTGAATTTTCATTGGCATTTTAATTCAACACTGGTCCAAATGACCCCCCCGAGCGCTCCTCCTAAAATATGATCCATGATGATTACACTTTGCCTCTCCACTTGACTCCAAACAAAGTGAAAAGCTGTCTCATTTGTTTCAATCCCTCCCCCTAATGTTTGTAAAGCTGTTAGCCATCTCAATAGGTCAAATGTATTATCTACACATTCTACGCCTTCAATTTATACGTCTAACGCAGTGCTTTGTGAGTATTCTATAACGCAAATAATGTTGTTCACATTGACCATGGGACATGGTTGCATTTTGGGCTTCCATCCAAAACTCCCAAACCCAGTGTTCCCCTCTGGAATTACTTCAAAACCTAAAGCTATGGGTTTTTATAGCTTTTCACATATGAAACAATAAAGACATTGGAAGTGATATGGTGTGTTTTATCAGAGGGCCTTTTTACCGGAAGCTTGTCAGCTGCAATTTAGGCCTTGAGTAATTACCATCGGGCAGACTGCTCTGCTACAGAAACCTGCAACAAACGGCTGATAATTGGGGCAGTATGAATGAAACCGCTATCAAACTGAGCCCTCAATTATGTCTCTTTCCCTGAAATAGAATTTGATGAATGTAGGCTTTGTTACACATATTGAGGATGCTTAGTGTCCATCTACTGTCAGAGCTGCTGTCATGGTTCAAGCAGGGGATGCATCTATTTTAGTCAGCCGTTCTTAGGTATCGCTAAAGAGTCAAATGGCTACCCGTCTATTTGCATTTAGCCCTTTTTTAATGTTTTTTTTTAACTCTCTTTAGGACTGCCTGTAATGCACACAGAATAGTCTAGTCACACACACACACACACACACACACACTCAAACACACTGATGTGCAGACACACACATAACAGGTGCACACATGCATTCTGAGTCCACACAGATACCTCTTCTACATGCACATGGACCTGAATGACCTTGTAGTACTGCACATTGACTCAGCACCACTACTCCCTGTAAGATACTGGCTTAACTACATGTAAACCTCTGACTTCAGTAGTTATTTGTTGCTTTCATTTCTTTATTTGGCTTTTTTTTTTTTTTTAAATCCTGCAAATGGGTGTTTTACTGTTGGTCTACACTTAGACACTTCTAGAGTCATAGTGTGGCAATTACTTTTTTCACTGTTTTTTTTATGTAAATATTTCATGTGTAAATGGTTCTTTGTTACCGGCTTAGGCATGTTTTATATAATCCTGTTGGTCTGAAGATTTCAGTTTAAGATTTGCCTGCCCGAATTTGGTCGGTTGCATGGCTGCATCGTTTTCAGAATAAATCCAAATTATTTTCATTGTTGTTTTTTTATGTACATTGTACATACGTTTTTTATGTACAAGTTTGACAATATACCGTAAATACCTTACATTTCTTAAGCGCCCCTCTTTTCTTCAATATACCGTGGATATCTTACAATTCTTAAGTGCCCCTCTTTTCTCAGCTTTATATGACTTGCACAAACGTTTTGACAACAACCGTGCATGATGACTAGAAGTTTGCAAACTGTTTTTTTGCTCAACCCGATGCTACTTAATAATCTCCCCAGGCTTACGGGCAAGGCTGGAATAACCCCGTATTATGAATTTCACATATAAATCCCAGCTAGGATCAATACTCTCTGTCTCACTCTTTTTGGCTGTCTGGAATTGGTTGCCTCACTCCGCTTTATGAATGGATGATCCATGATCAGCTTTAAAAGTTCATGTTTGTTTCTGTCAAGCAGTTGTTGTTTTTTTGTTACCTGAACATCTCTGATGTCTCGAACCCCTTGACTGTGAGAGTGGCCATAATTATAGCGCCAGTAGTTGATTATTACCAGGATGCTGGAACTTTGATACCATGTGAGACAACGCCAGGAAATTGAATGGAGTAATACCTTGTTAATAACTAGTGGTTTCTGTTAACTTAAATGTGGTCAGTAAAGCTGTAAGGTGTGGTAAGCACTCCAACCAGGGGAGGGCAGTATCACACTGGGGCCTCTCTTAAAGCTCGCTGATTTTTCCATTAGAGCATCAGTGTGTTGCCAATAATTATGTTAATGCTGTCCGTTTTCTTTCTGTTTTTTTGCGGGACGGGGGGGTGTGTTTCTATATAGCCACGGTTGATTTATGGGCTTGCGAAGATCGGATTCCACCACCACTGTGTCATCAAGTCAGCTCTTTGTGAGAAGATGTAAAATGTGGAAAGTGATTGTGACGGCAGTTAGCTGTTGTTATGTAAATGCTACCTCAGAAGTACCAGTTTCCTGGGCTTGGCACCAAGGCAGTGTTGGTTGGCCAAGGCAATAACCTATGATTTCCAGGTAGATGGAAACAAAAAAATTGTTTTTTGGTAAAACACAATGCTACAGCCAATAAGCATTACAAAGGAAGTGTCTGTATTTCAAGGATGTTTATATGGAAAATTTAAGCGGTTCACTGTCAGTCAACACCTGTTTGTAACAGCCTAGCACCTTCACTCCATCTGTTCTGAGGTGAATGTCAGAGATGCAGTGTTGTTGCCACATAACTTTCCTTGCGCTGTAGCTTATTTAGTTTGTTTGGGATCAGCTGACATTGTTGAAGTGTAGAAAGATAAGCACCTGTTCTCTGTCCAAACCGATATCAGTTTATTCCTGACCATGGAAAATTAGCAAAATCCATGTACGGGGTCATTTTTCCATTGTGCAGTTCATTTCCAGGACCATGCCCTCAGCGTCTCCAGTTGAGAGGAGCCCTTATAACATTTCTTATCTTCCCGTAGTCCACGTTATTATCGCCGAAATGTAACGCTCAAATGAGTGACATTACCGTCTTTGATAAATTGTTTTTAAATCTGCTCATAATTTCATTTGCAGTAAATTTCCACAACTCTGAGAGCAGTCATCTTTTCCCGCGGATCGGCTTACACGACCTCCATCTCTGCTGCTAACCGTGTTAGACCCCAAACTAGAGTGGTCATTAAGCTTGTTTTTTATTCTCTTCCCCCTACCTCTCCATCCCTCACTCCTCCGCTCGCTCTCTCTCTCGCACTCCTTTCCCGTCTCCCTCATGCACCCTTCTGTCTCTCTGTCTCTCTGCCCCCCCCCCCCAATTGAATATTGATACTAGAAGGTCAATAAGTAATGTTGATCCTTTCACTCCATTTTTATAGGACTTTTCAGGCTGTGTGGCGATGCATCAAAACAAAAAACATTTCAGGCCTCGTTAAGCCGGCATTACGAGCTGACAGCTGCAGAGTGGTTACATAATCCACATGATGAATGTGTAAACGATCCTGCTAACGATTATCCGCCTAAACGGTGTTCGGACCGACCTAGAACCCCGTCCTGGCACTGCGGGGAGAAGGAAACACTTCTTCTCCCAGCACATTGTCCTGCTTCAGGCTGCTGCCTGCCTGGTTTGGGTTATGGTTGCATTGTTGGCATCCAGTCAGACAATTTGTCTCTTCTATATATCCCAGAGCTAACACACCTGAATCAGTTTGTCAACTAATTATCCAGTAGTTGGCTGTTTACTCAAGTAAGCTAGTTCAGGGCTCTAACTAAATTGTGAGATAGCTGGGGGTCCACACATGCGGTTCTCAAACCATTGGGCTAGACAATTAAACTGGTCTAGACCGTGGTGTTTAAGGTTGGCGGTAGTACAGTGGGCTCATACAAATTCCCCTCACCAAATAGTGCGGATTACTGTGTGGAACAACATACATATATTTTTGAGGAAGGCACTTTGGACAATATTACAGAGTACTGTTTATTGAGTAGTAGTATTTTTATTTTCACAAGATTAAAATATATACATGTTGGTCAGTGTGAATGTATTATTTGTATTTAAAAATGTTCTGATGTCCTTTTTGCAAATTGAGCTTGCGAATGCCCGATCTGCCACAAGGAGGCGCTAGAGCCTGACAATACAGCCAGCGTTATCCGCCATCCACGCCAGATGGTGCCTCAATCTGGATTCAAACTCCTGTAAAATGTTTTAATTCATTTGAAGTGTTATATTTAATAGGGATGCTCCAAGGTACCAGTCAGCAATCAGTATCAGATGATTGTGGGCAAGAAGGTAATAATCGGATAAAAAGCTTCATCGAAAAGGCTTGAGTCATTTTTATGATATCTCTCTTTGCTCACGTCATTTGTCCTATTTTTTTCATTATAATTTCCATTACGGAAAGAGAATGTCAATCAATCAAATTTATTTGATCAAGCCCCTCTTACATCAGCAGTTTGTGCATCAAGTGCTTTTGAATATACCCAGCCTGAAACCCCAAGAGCAAGCAACAAGAGTTAATGTGTATTTATTGTAATATCATTTAGATTTTCCATTCATTAGTGGACTTGTTTTTGTGAGTCTTTTGTTATAAACATTATTGTAAGATAATTTTATGATTTGGGATTAGAAGCATCATGAGAATCATTTTTATTAATCTATGCAAGGGTGCACAGGCACAGAAATGACAAAAAATTTGGATTGGTATCAGCGATTGTGTGATCAATATTGTCTGTCAGTATTGGCTAAGAATTTTCTAATCGTTGCGTCCCTAATATTTTGCATTGGGAAGCACGATATGTCCTAAAATATCTGGTCCCCAGAAATAGAAATTAGATTCCTGCTCTAAACTATTGAATGCCGCTGGTCCGTGTCTTGTTGCGATAGAACCCTTGGGCCCGAAAGAGCGGAAAGCCATCACTGCTCATCGTTCCACTGTGTTGCCCTGCTGAAGGCCTTCCTCTGCGAGGTGTTCTCCGCGAAGCCTCATTGTCCAGCTTAGCGATTTACAGGAGTCCTTAGATGTCTCCCACTCTCTATACCTTCCGGTCAACTGACACTGCTCCGTTTCCGCTTTGTGGTTCTGCAATTGTTGGGCCTCCTCACTAAAACTGTGTTGATGTCATTATGAGCTAATTACACACATTACAAACATATCACTGGAAGTTCAACAGTCCATTACAACTCCCATTTACTAAGCCCTTATAAATAATGCATTGGATTTCAAAATGGAAAACGGTATAATGAGAATGAACGAAATGAATGAAAAAAGAGGATTTTCCATGGATGCATATTTCCTATCACACTGTAATATCTTATGCAAATACAAATGTTTGAATGTTTTTTTTAGCCTAATTCATTCATTAACCAATTAAATAACTGTGTAAACTAGTTTGATTGATGGATTCAAAGCAAATGCATGGCGTGAATACATTTCCATTACACACACATTAACAGCGACACCCTTGCATCACAATGCTGATCTCCCTACAGCCTGCATCAAATCTAACTAACATTTTTAAATCATTTCTACAGTTGCAAAATTCCAAGGTTTGTTGTAAATTGCATGGTTTTTTTGAAATTGTGGCTGGAGGAATTCTGGATTTCCTGAAGAAATGAAGGGTATATTTTAAATGTTCTGGGGGTTTTGCAACTCTATTCCAATCCGGCACACAAACACATACTCCGGTGTGGTTTGACGGTTAACGAACACTCTCATTGCTCGGCTCGAGTAATTGGAATTTGCATTCATACTCGACACCAGGCGTTGATTCATTATGAATGTGCTTTGAATGTATTGATATATTTAAATGAAAGGCCGCTAACTATGCCTTGTAAGACCGACACACACACACACACACACACACACACACACACACACACACACACACTACCCCCCACCCTCTTCCATTCCCCACTAACAGCCACTGATGGACTTCCTCAGGAGGGTGTGCGCGCGTGTGCGCAGATTACTTAACAAATGGCTGGTGTTAGTCTATCGACCGGCAGCCTTACAGTACTCCCCATACAGACACATGTAGTGTTTTAGGCCCCCCAGCTAAATGTAGCCTAATCACTCTCTCCTATCCCTCCATCCTTAGTGTTGCTCCCTCCACTCACTGCAATTGATTTCAGATCCCATTCCTCTGAACCCAATATTATCTTCTCAGCAGTAAGACAGGGAGGGGCGTGAGTAATGACTTGGGGAAATACAAGAAAAAAGGTAGATTAAAAAGTGAAGGAGCTGAAGGTATTCACTTTGTCCAGGCTCTGTGCTTTTAAGCCCGGTCATTTTGTCTGTGTTTTCCCAGGGAAGAGCCTGACACAGATGCAATGGATTTATTTTTCAGTCAGTTTATCTGCGAATAGTGAATAAAAAAAAAAAAAAAAAAAAAGGAATGCAATTTTTGTTCCAGGAAGGTCTTTAGTCTTGTTTCCGCTTGTCATGGGATCAGCGAAAGAGTCATAGTGCTGCAGAAAACAAAATTAGGCCAGGGCCAGACTGACGTGCTTGATTAATGTATGGAAATCCACAAGTTGTTCTTTTAATCTGGATGGTAACAAATCCCTGAACCTAAAAGTTACGTGTTTTGTTAGATCACACACACACACACACACACACACACACACACACAGAATCCTGAAGGTT
>JACXGI010003661.1:31521-60578 GCA_016801175.1 Esox masquinongy
TGTGTGTGTGTGTGTGTGTGTGTGTGTGTGTGTGTGTGTGTGTGTGTGTGTGTGTGTGTGTTGCATCGGCGTGTGTGTATAACACGACCCACAAGCCTAATTATCGGTACGAATTCCATCCTACCTCTTTCTTCCTTAGTCTGCTCTCTTGCAGTTTGTCTTTGCTCATTCTAACCCTCCCAGATAGCTGGTGACGAGGGATCCCCTGAGGTACCGAGGGTTGTTGGAGCTTCAGACCTTAAGGAAACCAATTTGTTAGCCTGCAATCCATTTCCTCAGGAGTCACTTACTCATTCTACTAATTAGAAATGAACCTGCTGACCCGTAAAAGAAGATGCCAGAAGCTCAGGGTGTCTCTGGGTCTTGTTGTAAAATGAAACTGCTGTTGTCTTCATTCCTTCACAGGTGTCTCTCCCTCTGCATACACGAAAGGCGACGCGAGTGCAGGCACCAACACCCACTATGCTCATGTTTCTGGAAAACATACGAACACGTAGATATGCACGCGTGCACGCACAGTCATGCATCTCCTTGTACTTTATAGTATGAATAATTTAGAGCTTACCCTCAGTCTTGGATCAACAGTATAACAATGCCACCCTTCTTCCTTAATGTTAGTCTAATTAAACCTTGTGCACTGGAGTGAGTGTGTGTGTCTGTGTGTGTGTCTGTGTGTGTGTCTGTGTCCTCTGTGTGTAAATTCCTCAACAGGAAAATATGAAACATCCCACAAGGACAGCATGTGATCTGAACTTAGCATTGTGATACCGGTGGATTAACAGGGGACGTCTTGCCTTAAACCCATCTGTCACTGAAGGGGACCGATTCTCTGTAGGCCTGTCTTGCTTTCTCTCACTTGCGCGCAAGAAAACCTCTTCCCAAGCCTGAGCCCCAGCCTCAGCCACCTCAAGCCGTGTGTTTAATGCATAACAATGAGGCTAATGTGGGGTTTGTAATCCCTGTAATAGAAACAAACGCGGCCAGGATGCCACTTTAACTTCAACCATGCTAAGTAGCACATTCTAATGTCAGTGAGTTGGAGTGGTGGGGATGGAGCTGTTCTGCTGTCTGTGTGTTTAGTTGTGTAGGCCAACTATCTGCTCAGCCTTTGTTTACTGTACTGCTTCTCTCCATTGTGTTGATCCAGACCGGATCAAATCTGAACCGGTTATGGACGTCTAGGTTTGGACCAGGAATGGGCATCTGTGGATGCTGAAATGGTAGTAGGTCCTGATCATACCCAAACACCAAACCTTTAGAGGCCAGGGCGAGATGTTTAAATGACCTGGGTACACGAACACGGAGTTAGTCGGTGCTCAGAGACGAAGGATGCTGGGTACCGTAAATGCTAGACATACATCAGAAAAGGGAGGATGTAGGAGCGAGAGGGTGGCAGAGACCGTGGGATGCTTCAGATTCTTTACTATTAATAGTTGACCAATTGTGCAACCCAGGAACACAGTTTGAAATGGCCTATTATATATATTGTTTTGCATTATTTGTTCAACATGGCACATATTTTCAGTGATGATGGCCTGTTTTAAGTAAAGCACCAAAGGCAATCTATAGCTAGGGACGAGCAAACACAGGCAAACAGCTAAAACCCTAGACTTGGAAGCCTTGACAGATTAATGTTAAGCAGTTGATGTACCTGAATCAGTGGAGAAGACAGCCGTCCTACAACTTCCTTATCCAGTCTGTTCACTGTGGCGATGGGAAAGCGTGTACAGACATTGCCTCCATGTTTTGACCATGCACGTGGGACTGTCCGCAGAACATTTTCGGCTCACAAAGCCCAACCTTTCATTGGACCCGAACGGTTCACAGATAGGATTCAGCTGACAAACCCTGGCCTTCCATTGCGCGCTTCCTCGGCAAAACAGCAAAGAAACCAGTTCTCAGAGCTGTCAGCTCTCTGATGTTCTGTGGTCCACTCCATCTGCTTGTTTGAACATGCAGAGAATCGTCATGTGGTGGCCAGATGTAATGAGCTGGGGCTTCCTCCAGTGCTTCTCATCTTTGTCCGGCTTTGTGTGATGTCCAGTGGCCAGAGGAAACTTTTACAAACACTTTAAGGCTGACGGACCCCTCGCCGCTTCAGTGGAGTGAGAGCTATTCCTTTATTGGACTTGAGCTACTTTCTGGCTGTTTCTCCGATCAGCACAGACCAAATGATATTACCGAGGACTCTGGTGAACAGGCTTAGTACTTTAGCGGGCAAACTGGTCAACATGCATCAACCTGGATTTCTATCCAATGTCTTCAATAATGTCTTCAATCTTGGACGTTTCTTCGACATAATGTACTCTGTTGACTGAGCAGATTAGCCCTGCCTGGTTAGGCAAGTAGAACGGGCCTGTCTGTAAATATTAATACATTTCGGTTGAAAAATTTACTATTATTATTACTGTTATTAACTATCATCTCTGCTCCCATTACCACCACCATCATCTCTATACTAAATATATCTACCCAGTAGTAATAATTATTATCATCGTTAAATCAGTATTAAAACAATAATAATAATAATAATAATAATAATAATAATAAGGTTTTTTTTCTTATGGATACAGCTGTAATTTGTCAGTGTCCCTCAGGCGATAGTAGGAATATACACATTTGGCTGCAATTGTAGCCGATGCTCCTTCGCCCATTAGTATTTTTATTTTACTTGAGGGTTCAGGGATTTATGATTTGGAATAAACTTGGTAAGTTCTTCAAATATGGAGTATTTGTGATGGATATTAATCACAGTAAAGCAAGAAGTGTGTCTCTATCTCCCCTGTCACGCAGTGAACGCATACAAGTTCCTGTTTGGATAGGCATGTCTCTCTCCGTCTCTGTGTGTATGTCTCTGATGACGGGGCGCTAAAGGGATGCAGCACAAAAATACACACAAACACGAGGCCTGTCAGAGGGGGACAGGCACTGAGCGCAGTCAATCAATACTTTCTCAGGTCTCCCGTGAGACGTAACTGGGCTATTGCCATGTGTTGAGGACACTAGAGTGAGTTATATTCTTCATCACTTAATTTAACTTTTCACGTTTTAGGTATGCTTCAATACCGCTTGTCACCAAATGTTGCTCCAAACCTCACTTAACCACCTGTTGAAATAAAGCATGTCTTCAGGATTACGCAGGAAACCGATCAAGTCCAATGCTGGAGTAAGTACGGGTACTTTAAATGGAGATTATCCATTGAGCTTAATATTTAGGATAGTTTAACTTGTCTAAAAGAAACTACTCTTGACATGAGCTGTATTTTTGCTTTTACTGTATTCTACATTGTCAAGAAATAGACTGGGTTCATATGACATCCTATAACCCTGTTCAAAACTGGGTCATTTATAGGGCCTTGTCCAGATGCCATTTGAGGCATGGTTAAATCCTGCATTCCTCTGGCCCGTAGATAATTTTAGTGTGAAGTACCCTCCTTGAAGTGGACTTCAGTTCTAATGTAATTGTTACACTGAGGTGTATCCTCAGGTGTAAGTCCTGTCTGAGAGTGTTTTTTTAAGTTCCAATCTTGTGTTATCAATAACTATGCTAGCCTGGTCTGTTTTAAACTGTGCCTCTGTGATGGACTAACCCCCCCCCCCCCACTAAGCCTAGATGTTGAAACTGGTCTGATGGGCAAAACCGCTAATACTTTAATTGGTGTTTAGCTTCTTTGTTTTGTTTACGACTTTGTTGTTTAGACGTAAATGACGGGGGGGGCTGTCGTTTTGCGAGGTGGGGCAGTAGCTCACACGCGTGGGGAAATGGCACACTCGCTAGGCTACTCTGCTAATGAGTGTTTGTACGTACACATACGATCCACAGGCTGGAGTGGTTTCTATTAGAGGGGTTTGCAATTCACATCCTCTGCCTGTGCTGCAGAGCTGTGTTAATTGAACATCTCTGTGGCTTCTCAGACCCTCATTAAGCTGTGGCACTTCCTAATGTCTCGTATTATCTCTTCAAAGGGAGCAGGGGAGGGACTGGGGGAGATGGAGAGGCTGATAGCAGAGGGAAGTGGTGAGCGAGAGTGATTAATTGAGAATCTTGAAATTTTGGTCATTTAGGGGCAAGGATTTAGCGTATCATTCATGTGCAGGTTTGGCGTCCTTACACGGCACACACTGTGAGCAATTCCACATTTGTCATTTACTGCGGCTACGTGTGGTTTTTCATGCTACTGAAAGCAAATCCTGGCAACCCTACAAGAAAGTCACTTTGAGGCTCTTTCTGTTTAACTGGCTGAACATAAATCTGTGGTAATTCCCAGCAAATTGTATTTTCCTCTGCCATCTATGCATGCCTGCAGGCACACATCTCTCTTGGACTGCCGGCTGCTTTAGCTCCACCCCTCCAGACATCACTCATGAAGTCACTCAGGATGTATCCCCTCGCGTTACGCGTCCATATTGAGTCTACATATCTCCCGCCGTAATCACTGCGCCATAATCAACCCATCAAGTTTCCTTTCCTATCCACGTAACCTCTCACTGTGGTGAATATTTCTTACCTAACAATTACCACCGAACGTCCACTCTCTCTCCTCTCTGTTGTGCGTCAGTTCAGAGACGGTCGCTGCAGTTATGTTTGCGTTTGACGAAGACGCTAAATCATCCTGCCGTTTTGGGTTGAGGTTGAGTGATTGTGTGAAAGACGAAAGAAGAGAAGGGGGTGGTTGTAAACACCCGATACTGCGTCTGTATGTCTCAGGTCTGCCATCTCCGGTGTGGAAGATGTAGGGTGGGGGAGGTGCTTACAGTGTTTCTATAAATCCCACCTGGGAATTGAGGTGAACTGGAAAGAAGTTTGCTTGAAGGTGATTTGGAGTGTTTGCGAGCAAGGTTCTGTAGCGTGCGTGCGTGCGCGTGATGTATATTGTCTCCCTGTATCCCCTGCTTTCACAAAACAAAACAAGGAGGGAAGGGTGTGGAATAAAGCCAGGAATGATAGGAATCAACCAGCAAGTCTAGGGAGAAGAAAAGCCTATCTGAGATAAAACATCAATTTCAGCCTGAGAAAAGAAAAGGTAGAAAGAAAGCAATGGAAGGTGGCCTGAGTTTCCAGAAAGCTTTCAAAAGGCGCGCACACACACACACACACACACACACACACACAGAGGGGTGGTGTGGAGGAGAAATGGGAACTGGTAGACAGCTGTTTACTCCCAGTGTGTGACTGGACTTGTTCCATTTGAACTCCAGTGATGTAGGGTTGATTGCATATTCAGTGTTTGTCCATCAAGGCTTACGGTATTACTGCAACAACAAACAGTTCTGTGAACTCAGGAGGGCCTATTCTGTGACGTTAGCTTTGCGATTGTCCTCAGGGCATAGAATGTGGCCCGCCTATCTCCTGCTAGTCAGGTGTTGTGACAGCAGACTAATGAAGTCGTAATGACAATGTTGCCGCATTCGGAGGAACCCTTTCACAGTGTCAGTAACTGATCAAGATTGAACCTTATAGACCACAAAGGGGCTGCAGGCTACCCAGCGATGAAAGCCTACCTGAGCTGAGCGCCTTTTAAGCTGGTTCGAGGCAAGTAACACCGGACAAGGCTTGAAAAGTTCCTGCTGTTCTGGCCGACGGTGTTGTGACGGCGGTCCGTGACTGAACCTTTAAGCAGTGTGCTAATGTAACATGCCCTCAGAAGCTCATCTCTCAGCTCAGGACCTTGAGACTGAAAACCTCTCTGTTTAGCTGGGTCCTGGATATCCTGTCAGGATGCCAGCAGGCGGTGAGGATGGGCAGCAACACATCTGCCACCCTTAAGGGTGTCCCTACCCTCCTGCGGTTGGTTACCAGTCCACTGCTACCCTTACCTACATGTACATTAGCCTAAACGACGTATACCTTCACACACCGGTCCCGTACCGGTGCTTCCTGTACATAGTCAGGTTACTGTAATCAATGAGAGACTGTATAATACTGTATCTTGTGAATAAGTTCAGTCCTTTATTTTCTATTGCGTCTTTTTATTTATTTTTTTATTTTATTTTACCTAAATCTGATTTTTTTTTTTTTTGGGACACGGGCCCACAATTTAAGCATTTCGCTGTTAGTTGACACCTGTTGTTAACAAAGCCTTTGACCAATTAGAATAAGACTTGATTGAATAATCTCCCAAGAGTTGCAAATGTAATTGCTGGCCCTTGCAGAATCATTTTGAATACACCGTTCATGACCCTTTATTCAGTGCATTGCAGAAGTGCCTTTGGCAGCAATCACAGCTTTGATTCTTCTTGGGTACCAGCTTTAAACTCATTGATTTGGGTGGTTATCTTTATAGATCATCTCAAGCTCTCAAATTGGATAAGGAGCATGGTGAACTGTGATATTCAGGTCTCCCCTCAGAATCCCTCATTGGGGTTCAAGTCTGGGACATTCACAGACTGGTCCTGAAGCCACTCCATCGTTGTCTTGGCTGTGTCCTTCAGGTTGTTGCCATGTTGAAAGATTAATCTTCACCCCAGTCTGTGGTCCAATGTGCTCTGGCTTTCTTCAAGCTGCACTTTGAGTAACCCCATCCCTGTCGCTATGAAGCATCCCCGCGATGCTAACACCCCTAGGTATTTTGATTAGCGTTACTTTGTAGGCCTAATACTAGTTGACGCAGATATTTTTGTAATTCTGGCCGGTTATCCCTTGTCTGCAAAGAACTTTTGACGCTCTGTTAGTGTAAATTGGGTTCTTCATTTCCCTGACCAAGGCCCGTCTTGTGCGTTTGCTTAGTTTGGCCATATGGACCGCATTAGGAAGAGTCTTGATGGTTCCAAACCTTTTCCATTTCACAATGGGGGGTGTCCACTGTGCTCCTGGGAGCTTTCCTTGTTCTGACATGCATTGTGTGGTATGGGACCTTTTGTAGACATACATTTCTTAATCATGTCCAGTTAATTCAATTTGCCAAAGGAGGACTCTGATCAAGTTCTACAGACATTTCAAGGATGATCAAAATAAGCGATGAATCAATTATAAATTAAGTGCATAACACAAGAAAATGTGGAGTAAGTGCATGGGTCTGAATACTTTCTGAAGGCAATGTATATAAACAGAAATATTGTAACGATTCTTCTGCTTTATCATTTCCTTATGTATACTTATGTTAATCATTTCTCATGGTGAAAACATTCGAGAGATGTGGATGGCTGCTTCATATATAGGTGAGGACTGTGTTTTGGTTTGGTCTGACGACAGTTCTTGGTGTACAGCAATTAGCATTTCAACAGACATATCCTGTGTTCTCTCTTTCTCTCATTCAATTTCTCTTGATTAGTCTCTCTTTCTGTCCCCACCTCTCCCTCTCTCCCCATTAATTCTTTAACACACTCCCCTCATTCCTGGTTCTGTCTCTCACTTTGTATTCCATTCCCGTCATCCTCCGGCTTCTTTGTTTGGTTTCTCCGATCAGAGCAATTCAATTCTCTACTGCTTTTTATAAGCCTTTGTTATTGTGTTGATAAGAGCGGAGAATCACTGTACATTATTACAGAGCTTCCAGCCTCTCTGGCTCACAGCATGTTATTGGGATGAGTTTATCTGTGGTTTATGGTTCGCATGGGCATTGTGTGTCTGGGTACACAGGTGTGCCTTGGCCTGTGCCTTGGCCTGTGCCTTGGCCTGTGCCTTGGCCTGTGCACCACCAGTAAAGCTATATAAATAAATGCACTCTAGCTCTTCTCAAAGTCTGTCCAGCTATAGAATACCACAATCACACTGCTGTTTAGTTGGAATGCAATGACAAGCTGGTCCACTTCTGTGCTAGATGGTGGAATCCAGTGGCCAAGTAATCTTGACAGTCCTGCTACAGTACCTTTGCCAGCGTGAGAGGATGCATTGGCTTGGTAGGAGGCAATCCTAAATAAGACAACCTCCTCTAATCTTCTGGCTGTATACAAAGGCATCAAGACAGCAAGCTGCCACCGCTGCAGAAATACTGCATGTGAAATCTGAAGAACTCGAGGCCACCCCACCCCAACATTCATACTGGACATCAATTCCCACAGCTTATACTACGCCTTTAATATAGCAGTGGTAATACAGTAGATCCTGGCCCCTCCCTGACAGTAAAGACGATACATGTGTTGTTCCACTACCTTAGATTCCCACAGCTTTGTACTCACGCTATAGAATCCATGGCCGCAAATGTACTGCAGTCTCCCTCTGGGTAGTACTGAAGACAACTGCCTGTTTGAAACAATCCATCACTCTAACAATGGATCCACCTGGTGTTCTCCGAGCTTCTAACCATGCATATAATTTAAGCTCTAGTATTGATAGGCTAGTTTTTCGGAGTCCCTTGAGGATTACGGCAGGTATGCCGTTGTTGTATTGTGTTGTTGGGTCTTCTGTGTTGTTACTGTGTGTGTGCGTGCATTGTCTTTTTTTCCTGAGTTTTTACAGTTGGGGCCTGACTAGAGGGCAAGTGGAGTCATCAATAAGAGGTTATTGAATTCATCCAACTGTGAAAAAGAAGAGGGAGTTGAAAAGGGGCAACTTTACCCCGTCTGTCTGTCTCTCTTCCCTCAACAAGAAACATTAGGAGAATGCCGATTTATGGAAGTGAACAGCAACAGCTTCTCGGAAATGGAAAAATTGCCAACCACCCTTAAATGTGTTACTCTTGTTGTCCTCCATTGAGATGTATTGATTTAGATGCATTGGGGGAAGGAGGGAGAGAAAGACAGAGAGAACCAGTTAAATATGGATCGGTTAGATACCTTCTGGGGGGATACAGTACAGTATCCCAATATACATTCTTATGATATCACATTTACGTAATGTAGCTGTTATCTTTATCTGGAGAGACTTACAGAATACATTACAGTTAAGTGTCTTGCTCAGGGACACAAGTTTTTTTTTCACCTTGCTGGCTTGTGGATACTAAACACCCACCTTTCGGTATTGGACCTTCTCCTATAACCACTAGTCAATCTCTGGCAATTGATTAGTCATTATCAACTACAAGAAAGCGTTAGTTAATTTTAGCAAGGTATCAAATTTCAATAGAATCGTGATATAATGCGATGTATACTCTCAATACACTATTTTGCCAAAATGTTGTTCATTTATTTTGCCACTGCAAAGAATTAGCCACACATTCATTCAGAAACTTAGAGGATAACTAGTGAGAGTTGGCGAACTTCTGTCACTTCTTCTATTACTGAAAAATATGCTGCCTTTTTACCTCAAATTATATATCTGTTTTGGACTTCAAATTTGTGAACATACTATAAATCCACTCTTCACCGTCATCTAACAGTGCTGTCACGTGAATGAAAATGATTCTCCTTGGTCCTTGCATGGAGAAAAAAAAGTTCCCAGCCATAAATCCCTATCCCAATTACATCTAGTAGCTTATGTTGTCAAGACTTATTGGCATATTTTAAGATTAAAATTGGTGATTAGACATCAGTGATATTAAGGGTAAAACCATCAAAAATGATTGCTAATATTGAACACTCAGGTTGGACAGGCTAACCAAATGAAATGTCTGCCAAATAACTGTGTATAGATTTTTCATCCTCACGAGCTGTTTTTAATCGATGGGATTTAACTTTGTAGAACAAATCCCGGTGCGCGCCAATGTATTCGGGCATCGTATCGTAATAGAGTGCAAGGTTCCTGTCTATTCCCAGGCCTATACCTCGGTGAAGAGTTCTCATTTTGCCGTTTGACTCAATACATTTTGGGCAACACCAGACCTCATTTAACCCATGTATAATTTCCCAAAACATTTCCTGTAATTCCTCTGGCCTCATTACACGAATATTGATACACAACTACTTTTTCAAAGCTGTACCTTTTGCCATGCATCTGTGCTTGACAGTTAGAGGGTTTAGCAACAGACTACTTCTAGCTTTTTGGATGGTCTTTTGCCAACCTGACCCACACTTACAAAAGCATGCTCTGCTATGGACTATTCATATTTTTAAATTAAATCAATTTTTCAGAAGTGTCTCTCTTGGTGGCTTGCCCGTAAGTTATTGTAAGATGCAGCCTAAGCAATATTGGCTTGTTACTTTAATTTGCTTGCCGGCTGTCTCGTGGTATTGACCAGTTTTTGCTGGAAAATGGCCCTAAATTGCTTGTTTAAAACACTTAAAGCCCTGATGAGAAGCCATGGCTGAAGTAAAGTAATTCTCAAACATCACTGGTCCAAAGACCTCTTAAGTTCATGGACACTCGTAAAACCATTGGTTTGCTTAATAATTGGAAACTGCCTTTGGTAAACACTTAGTTTCCTGTTTTTGAAAAGTTTTCCTTTCGTTTTTTTGATTTACTAGTAGGTTTGTATCGGACTTTAAACCAGTCTGTGATAAATAAAAATTATTATTTTAAACTTCCCATTTCTGGGCTGGATGTTTAATATGTTATTTATATGTGCATAATCTATAAGTAGAATTGCTACCATATTTGAATTATCCATGAAATTCCAAGATTGAATGCAGGTGTTTTTATGGCATGGGGCAAATATCGGCACACTCATGACAGTACACAATTTTCAGGGTTGTGTTTTGTCATGAAGGCACCACTTTTACCACCAACGGTTAAAATATCCCAGAATGCATCTTTAAATTATGCCAAGACAGTATTACTATTGCAGTTGGTTTGTTACACCAATTCGGTCAGAGGTAAACTTAATTGACTTAAAAAAAAAAAAGTTTGCATGTCTACGCTTTTTCATATTTGTACTATTTTATTGTACTTTTTTCTTCAACAGCTTAAAGTAAAAACAGGGTGGGAAAATTATAAAAATGATTCTTGACACTTGCTTGTTTTGTGTATATAAACAAAAATTAAAAAGGTTAAAACTTTTCAAGCATGTCATCTAGTGAATGGGTAACAGGGTTGATGACCTTCAGAAATAGCTGTCAAATTCAAGAAAATTACTAGCGCATTTCAATGACAATGAAAACTTTTGGTTTAACACTAGAACTGCCAGGCCTTTCAGACCCCCAGTATCCGCCAGAGCTGAACGTCATTTGACGTCATTAGCATACGAATTATCCCTATTAGCATACACATTCTCCTCCGCAGCATCACCATCCAGCCAGAGCATCAGTTCATCTACTGGGTTGTCACCAAACTATATAGAATAGTCTAAAAATAATGAATTTCAGAATTTGTTTAATGAATTTGAAGAATACAAGAATGTGTCTGCATTGAAAGTCTTACCATATGAAATAAACGATTAAGAATACAAAGAACGATTATTTTTAAGAACACAGGCTATAGAATTTTCATTTGTTTATTAGGCCCTACAAATGTACAAAATGAAAGTTACACAGCCAATCTATAGGTGACATGAATTGTCTATAGGTGACATGAATACGTTATTGAAAAACCGAGAGGAGTTTTTAGAAAAAGACAAGCTCCATTTCTCCAAATGAATACCAACACTAAGTAGCGTGTGCTTTTGGCGGATTAAGTCGTATAAATGGGCCAAAAAAAATAGGTAATAATTCTCTAAATAGTTTTCCGTTTGAGTTTAGAATTCTGACAAAGGAACTAGTATAAGGAATATTGAATGTTCTAAATGTCAGTTCTTTTAATATAACATTTTAAAATGCAAGTAGGAGCGCACAATTGAAATAAAATGTTAATACGGGGCAAGGAGAAATCCAGTTCACAGGGATGGTTCCATAAAATGTCACCTTGAAACATTTAAAATAATTGTGCTGTCGTCACGTTGCAGACGGAATGTGTAAAAGGATAACATGCGGTATTGTTCAGTAGTCGAAGTCAAACTCTTGAAACTTTGCTTCATGATATGCGATTCCAATCGACCACAGAGTGATAGGGACTCACAAAGCACGTCTTGTACTGGCCAAAACCCACCGTATGACTCTTTCTATATGTCCAATGTGTCTTCAGTGGGTTGCTGTCCTACTAGTTTGATGGGATTCCCATGTACCGTACCTCTTCAGTGGAGTCGACATTTGATTTCCTTTCCCCTTCAATAGCCATAACTGTCAAGATAGTTTGACATAAATCCCAGGGTCCCATTTATTTCCCTGCTATGTGTTCCCTATCAGTGTGGTGTAATGAGAGAACAAGTAGAAGTAAAAGAAGGTCCGCCCTGAGATGTCAGATCTGACTCATCTCAGCTGTAAACCAACACAAGTTGCGGCACAGAGGCTGCCATTTTGCTTTAGAAGAAATCCCAGACGGTCGGTTTAAGTTCCCCTGCCAAGTCCAAGCTCAGCCAGTGAGAACTCACCCATCATAGTCCTTCTTCATTTAAAGTGCCACCGCCACCCGAACCAAGTGTCAGAGGCATTTAAGGCAAATTAATTATTTATGTCAGGCACTCATTTGTGCTGTTCATAGGGTGATTACACCATCTGCTTTGGTTAAAAATAATCTTTTGCTCCACAACTGTCACTCTCCGCCCGGAAACACCATAACACCCGGTGTAATATGCTAGGCTGCCTTTAGCCTTTAGCATCAAAGGGAACGAGTGAGAGAGGAAGTATCCTGTGGTACGCGGAGTTTGACTTTGATGGGATTGCGTGCTCTTGTCATCGTGTTCATGTGGACGTGCCTTCCGGCGAAGGCGTTTCTCGTCCCGTGGTCCGTTTTATCATGAGTCGTCTGTCGCGTGACAAATGTTAGGAGCTCTGGGTGAATGCAAGCTGCTGTAGGACAGTTCCTGCCGTAAACTTGTTAGGCCTTTTATATTCAGCAAGAGCTATACTCATAGCATGCATATTGCATGGTAGATATACTTTACTGTATCATTAGTGTCGGCAGCATTATGAAGGGCAGTAGTGAATATTTACCCTGGAATAAATGTGAAAGACAAAAGTTATAAATATGGTCTTGCCACTAAGTAATTGCAAGGAAAAGCCCTCAGGCAATTACATAATATTAAAAAACATAAAAAAAGCACATAATGATGTGCAATAAAAGTATTGCTCATTTATTATGCATTATTCCCAGTCTCTAGGCCACTTCACACTTCCTCTACCCAAGCTCTGTTCAGCCAGGAGTTGTCAAATCAAAGTAGGCGCAGTGTGTGAATGTCTGCGTCGTGTATTCATACTGCGGTGTCTGTCGGTCTGTGTGAACACAGTGGGTTACTGAAACGGTCCTGAAGCTGTCCTGAAGCTGTCCTTCCGCTCTGAAAGAAGCTGGCACATGACTAGCAGGAGGGGTGTGTGCGGATCATCCATCCTGCCCGTGTTTATCCCCCTAATCCCCTTAGGGCCTGTGTGGCTTTGACAAGTTTCCACCCTCAACCCTCCTGCCCCTGTTTCCACTAGCTTTATGTCTCCCTGTTCACTGGGCTGACAGCTGGCTCTGGCTACTGGGCCCAGGGCCCCACCTGCACCAAGGCTGGCGCTGAACAGGCCTCGCTCCAGCTCCGGATCAATGCCCTGACCGCACTCGCCCCCTAAATCAAAGCCTCATAGCCACACTGGGTCTTGCGAGCCGTCTAGTTGCAGACACTAACATCAGGTTTAAAGAGTACACTGCAGATCGAATGGGACATGTTCGGCAAGCCCATTGTAATGCTGTTTGTTTGCCAAATTGCAGAGTTTCAGCATCATGGAGTGCAAAGGCCATAGTACAATATCAATGTGCGTAGTCTTATTCTAATTATGGTATTTAGTTTTTGTTTAAATGGTTTTGTACCCAGTCTTCCTTCAGTTCTGTGACCTCCTCAGTGGGCAGGCATATTTATTCATGGTAAATACTGGCTTATGCTTAGTGCCTGACACATCACAGGCAAGCTGGTCTCTGACTGGTGCGCTGGTGCTTTACCCATGTGGGCCGTGGCGGCTTAGACATGGTCTCTCTCACACACACACACACACACTGACAGAAGGACTGTAGATCAGAAGGCCATAGCCAAACCTCACCCGGATGGCAATCCCCTCCAGTATGGACACAGATGGTGGCTTATCTGAGGTAATTAGGATGAAACAGGCCACTTCTCAAGATCCCAAGTATTAGAACACGCCGGAACAAATAGACAGAAGTACACATGATACCGTTTAGCAAAGGAAGAAAGACCTGGGACAGATTCCAAGTTCGAATGTTCAAAAGAAAATACAGTGCTGTCATGTTTCAGGCTGCAGTTCACTAATCTTCCCATGGAATATGCATGATAGTACAGTATTTACATTTGTATGTGACCTTGAACATTAAGGATCCGTTGATACTGTCCCGAAAACACACGCCCACACATACAACTTAATTAACCAACATCCTAGTGTCAGCTCATGTAGACACACATACACGCACAAAGCACAAAGCACATTGTCGAAAATAGTGTTTCCACGTGATGGAGCTTATTTTAACTGCTCTGATAGCAACCGTCCTCTGAATTTGGAAACGTCTAGTAATCTAACCTTGTTCCTTGAAGCGGTTGTAGCAATCAGGTTCACACATAATCTACGCCACTTCGAAACCAAGCGTTATTACGGGGGGGGGAACGTGCTAACGTTCCCTATCCGAGAAATCATCGCTTTACTGAATGCTGACATCAAGGTGGTGACCGAGCAGCAATTGAACTAGCCATCTTCTGGCATATGGACAAGCCATCCGTCAAGTCAGCCTCTTAATGTGACATGTGCGAAGGAGCTTGGAGACCCATGTGAAACTAACATACTCACACATATGCGTACACTTACATACTGATTCACACAGATGCACACATGCACTCACACAGATGCAGACTGTCTGTACATTGATAGGCTTGCCGTGGGAGCTAAGTCAGCGTAGCGTCCACTCATCTCTTTGTTAGCAACAGAGGTCAATTGAAAACCTGCGGGGTCTTTTTCATGCATTTAGATTAATGCAATTCGGATGTTTCTGTTGTGCAAGGATTCAGCAATGAGCTTTTGCCACGGTAAACATGTGGGCTCGTTTGAATGCTTACAGTGAATACATGCATTCAGAAACGGGATCTACTCGACGTGCTGATGAATAGTTAATGTGTGTTTTTTATGGAAATGGAAGTTTCTACACCGTTTGAATGTTATATTGCCGTGGTAATAGGCAAACTGATGCTGTGTATGAATGCTGTATATGAAAGGACATTTACTGACAAATTTTGTGTGCTTGCAATCCTTAGTCTTAATTGTTTTTGCAACGTGTTTTAGTGGCGGTCTGAAAAGAACTACCGTACCTCTCAGGAATTAGGTTTGTATGGAACTAGTTTGTAAACCACAATTACGTTCTGTATGAGCATAAATTGGTGCAATTATGTTCGCTATCAACATATCCCCAGTGCTATCGGACCTTAATGACTCACTGTTACGTTGCTCCTTTTACATGTCGCTATTATGTTGGTCCTTAATATAATCGATTTAAAATGAGAAATGCCTTGTTACGAGCAAATAACATTTGTGGTTAAGGTTACTTTAGGGTTAAGTTAAGGCATCACAGTACTGTGGTTAGGGTTAGGATAAAGGTTATGGGTAAGGTTATGAATACAGGAAACGCCTGTCTAAACAACACAAGTCTGGTTCCTCTCTAGGTTTCTTCCTAATTTTGGACCTTACAAGGGCGTTTTTCCTAGCCACTGTGTATGAACTGTTGTTGCTTGCTGTTTGGGTTTTAAGCTGGGTGTCTGTAAAAGCACTTTGTGGCAACTGCTATTGTAAAGGGCTTCATAAAATACACTTCTGTAAAAAATTAAGGGAACACGTAAATCACACATTGGGTCTCGATTAATGAAATAAATAAAAAATTTACCTTCTCGCTTTTTCCACATGAGGCCAGGCATTGTCCTGCACCAGGAGGAACCCAGGGCCCACTGCACCAGCATAAGATCTGAGGATTTCATCCTGATACTTAACAGCAGTCCCGGTACCATTGGCTAGCATGTGGAGGTCTGTGCGATCCTCTAAGGATATGCCTCCCCAGACCATCGCTGAACCACCCCCAGTCATGCTGGATGATGTTGCAGGCAGCACAATGTTCACCATGGCATTTCCAGACTCTTTCACGTCTGTCACATGCTCAGTATGAACCTGCTCTCATCTGTGAAGGGAACGGTGCGCCAATGGCGGACCTGCCAATTCTGGTGTTCTCTGGCGAATGCCAATCGCGCTGCATGTTGCTGGGGTGTGAGCACAGGTACCACTAGAGGATGTCGGGCCCTCATGCCACCCTCATGGTGTCTGTTTCTGACCATTTGGTCTGAAACATGCACACCACTAGTCCGCTTGAGGTTATTTTGTAGGGCTCTGGCAGCGCTCCTCCTGTTCCTCCATGCACAAAGCAGCAGAGACCGGTCCTGCTACTGGGTTGATGCCCTTCTACAGCCCTGTCCAGCTCTCCTTGTGTAACGGCCCGTATCCTGGTATCTCCTCCATGCTCTTGAGACTCGACTGGAAGATAACAAATCTTCTTACAACGGCAAGAATGGATGTGCCATCCTGGAGGAGCTGGACTACCTGTGCAATCTGAATGGGCTGCAGGTACCGCCTCATGCTGCCAGTAGTGACAAGGACACTAGCAAAATGCAAAACTAGAGAAGAATCAGTCCGGAAGTATAAGGAGAGAGCAATTGTCTGTGGCCACCACCTGCATTCCCTTTTTGGGGGTTGTCTTGCTGTTGCCTCTCCAGTGCACCCGTTTTCACTTTCATTTGTGCCAAAACAGGTGACATTGATTCACAATCGCTTATGCTTCCTAACTAGACAGATTGATATCCCTGACTTTTAATTGACTTGGTGTTATACTGTGATAATTACGTGTTTCCTTAATTTTTTTGAGCAGTGTATATTTGATTGATTTATTGACAATTCCCAGACAAAAAATGTCTTGCCTCTTGCTGGAATTCAACTAGCAAAACTGAAAAACACTGGTCTAAACAAAACAATTTCCCAACAAAAGTATCTTGCAGAAATGTCTCACCTCTGTCTAATGCCCACCCACCATGCCCACAACTCCCTAGCAAACAGTCACCCTATTTAACTATTAATATGTTCGTAACTGCACCTAGTGTCTGTTACGACAGTAAACAGCACTTCTCATAACTTGCCACTGGATGTGATCACGAGTCGTTAAAGACCAATAGCACTGGGATATGTTGATTTGAACGTATTTGCACTGCGGACATGTTTATACTGAACGTAATTGCGTTTTCCAAAATAGTAACATATGCCTGTAATTCCTGTGATATGTTGGAAGGGAAAGGCCGGTTTGGTGTTCATAGTTTGAACTGTTTCAGAGATTCTGTTGGGTGGGTTAATTTCCCTGTTTATGGTTACATATGGTTAATAAGCGGTGGGGGCCCTAAGCAGAATTTGATTTTGGGGCCCCCTCTCCCCTAGTGTTCCGGGGCTCACTAGCGGTCTGGGGCCCTCTAGTGGTCGGGGGTCCTAATCAACCGCCTATGTCATGAACGTGTTTCAACTAATGTTTGTTTTGTGTCTCTAGGTTGAGCAGATCAAGAGTTACTGTTAGTGGTTTAAATGAATCTAGATTTAAATTTGTACTGTACTATATACATAAAGTTGGAGTTGTTTTAATGTTTTTAACTGTGTGCATGTGGCTGCTATGATGTGCCCTGCAACCATAGCTGTGTTATTTAAATGTGTTAATGTTAAAAGTTGATTGTAACAATGGTCTATACTTATAAAAGTTGGTTTGGCTTTGCTAGATTAAACGGTTCAAGCTAAATTTGGGCAATGCATGTAAATGTTGTACGTAGTTAAAGGTCAAAAAGATTAATAAAAGAAATTGTTGTATCTTAAATGTTTTAAAGTCGGTCTTTAGTATGATATGCAAAGAAACTGAACCTTTTCAAACAGCACACACTGGATTCTTGGATCCTAATTCAAACCCATATTCATTTATTCAAATTCTAAATTATTATAGTTGAATAAATATACATAGCTTCAAAAATCTGAATGCAAACAATCTAGATTTGGTCAGTCTGAATACATCACAGCTGGTTTCATATTGTTAGCTCAAACCGTGGTTGAATCCAAATACTTTTTATTCAACCCTATGGTGCTTTTATGCAAAGTTAAAACTGTCATAACACTAACACGTTTTAGAGGTTGAAAGGGATTTCTAGCTATCAGCGGTCAAAGACTACGTAACGGCAACATATAAAATATTTCTCGTTTGTACTGTGGGACTGTTTTAAAGCATTTTTCATCAGTGGTCTCTAACAATTCAGTGTCTGTGATCAGGTTCAAGTCTATGGCCTTCAAAATGCAAAATGGTTAGTCAAAAGTATTTGGGAAATCAAAATATATTTTATATGGAAACCGCTCACAGTGAGTCTGCTCTTTTTAACAGCTTTTTGGTGTCGGTAGCTTTCACGGATTGGGCCCTACAGGTGGCAGAGGAAGCAGAATAATAAGTAGGCAATATTTCAAAAGTTGTGCTTTGCTTTCAGCAAGCACACCTAATTACGGGATGACATCACGCAGGTTCACACCACGCACATATGTAAAAGCGGATGGGTATGCATCCATGGAGTGATGATTATAGTTGATACGTAAAAGAAAATGGACGTGAGCGGTGCTTTGATGCAAGGGCGTTGTTACTGGCGTTTCTATACTTGTTTTCATTATGTTCTATTGTACAATGCCTTCAATAAGTCTATGATTTTTCTACATTTAAAATTATTCGTTTTCATCAGGGAAAATGGAGGTTTCTGCAAGGATGGATAAGCATACAGTCCTAGTTTAGCCATTTCCAAGTGGTGGTATAAATGTCTGATCTACATGTATTACGCTATAAGATTTAGGTTCAGTGGTACATTTCAACAACATAGGCATATTGAGTAGTGCTGGACATGGTTGACGACAGGAAATGGAGGAGAGCATTGTTTTCCCTGAGTTACACATTCCTATTTCTCACCTATATCCCCTGGAACCCTGACGTCCTACCTGAACCTCCATCTGTTCCTCTTCTCGTCTGAGGAGAAAGAATGACAGAGAGAGACCGACAGATAAATAGAGAGCTAGGAAGGGAGAGAAGAAGAGCAAGCGTATGAATCTTTCAGCACATACTGCAGTAGGCAGAACACTGCTTCTCTGGCCTGAGAGAGACTTGGCTGTGAGACTGATGGGCAGAATGAGGCAGCGATGGAGAAAGGTAGAACTAGATACAGAGGGAGGTGGACGGAGACTGAGAAAGATAGAAATCCTACAATGTCTCAAATACAGTATGAGTCCTGTGGGTTTCTTTGCAGATTTGTAGATTTTCCTTTGTATTCTTTTCCATCTTAATGATTCTTTTCTTTTTGGTTTTGGTGATGCATGCTGTATTGTTATTGCTGCCGAAACATGTTTGCTTTGGCAATAGAGGCAACCACCCACTTATGCCAATTAAGCACCTATTGATTGAGTTGGGAAAATAAATTGGCAGGGATAAAGTGAAAGAGCGAGAGAGAGACAGAGAGGGGGAGAAAGGGAGAGGGGGAAAGGTGTAGATGACCTCATTATCAACCCCCCCCCAACTCTTGTCTGTTATTTGCACACATTTGATAATCTCCCTGTTTTTAGTGAGAGGTTTTGTTTAAATTCAGCCTGTGGTTGCAATGGAGCTCATGAGCCAGAACGGGCCCCTGTTTCCCGCGTACTACTTCATTCAGTCGTGTGCCGTGTCACCAGTTCCGTGGACACAAACATCCCCAAAACCCAGTTCATATACCAATAAATGGTTCAATAACCAGGGTTTGCCAATTGTGACGTACAATTCTCAGTGACCACTAACCCGTATCTACAGCAATAGCCCGTCGACCATTTGAAGTCTTACCTCGTCCTTCAACCACAAACCCGGGACATTAATTGTTTACCTGTGATTACATTCAGCAGCCTCCGTGGACGGCGGTGCCGACACAGGGCAGCCGAGGCTAAGCACGTCTCAGAGTGACATTTATCCCAAACGAGCGGGTGATGTTGGGAGCAGTTGGTCGTGGTTGATTAAAATAGGCCTGTGGGTCTCGGCTGGAGAGCCAAGAGATGAAATTATCCCAGTCCAGCCATTAGGGGCCACTGTAACAATGTGATGGATTTTAATTTCTCTTAATAACACACACGTGAACTCGCACACGCATGCGTGCCCACAGCAAGTTGAAGGAATCTCTTCCATCTGTGCTGCAGACAAGAGGACAGGGCTTAACTGGCCTGTTAATTGCTATGATCATAAAGAGAGGGAAATACTACACTGGATTATTTTAAGGATGTGTTAGCTTCGCCCATGTGCTGAGTTAAACGTATGGACTACTCTTGAATTTGAGTCACGGGAAAACGTGGTGTTTTGCGATCTGCGGATACCTGGTATTTATGAGGGAGGTTAAAGTTCATCAAGAAGTTGTTTTGAATGCAGCCAGGGCCAGTTACCAGGTTGCAAATTAAGGTGATGGCTCCTGCAAGGATCTCCTTAACTCTGTCATTACAGATGCTGTATGTTTGATTTGATCCCCTTAACTCTGTCATTACAGATGCTGTATGTTTTGATTTTATCTTTAATCCAAATAACAACTCATGGTGATATTGCTGCATTATTATTGCTGTCTTCCGTTTTTAAACTATTTTGTATTTTTTTTTGTTATTACTGCTTGAGTGTTTTTGTTGCTTGGGTATGCTTCCCCATGATTCATTGATCGTCTGGATCCTTTACACAATGTGTCATACACACAACACAGAACACTGACGGAATGATCGCTGCCAATCACTGCAATGTTTGTTTCTTTGTCAATTTATCCCATAAGGATGGGCTGCCCACTGGCAATTTGGCATTAAAATACATGTTATTCATTCATTCATGAGAAACACATGCCATATTTGGTAGGTTAATAATAAAAACAAACACTTTTTTTCAACCAAAACACGACAGGCCAGTAGTAATGTCAGACCTCAGAGGGGCGGAGTGCCTGCCTGACTGATGTGCTCTATGTCGAGATGTTCGCTTGTTTTATTAACAGGTTGAGAGGATCGAAACAAGGCATCTTCACCCAGTCTCTCACTCATCTCTATCTCCCTCTCTCCTCTCCATCCATCTCTCCATTCTATCCTTCCTTCATCAGACCCGTTCAGAGGCCCTGATCCTGTCTTCGTTCCGAAAGGATACGGACCATGTTTCAGCGTCTCCGCTGTCATGTTCCATAATTTCACGCTTGCCTGAACAAAAGGGCCTCTCAGTTGAACTAGCTCCTTCTTCACAAACGATGGATGAGGGGGGAACTGAATTACGCTTCAATCTTTCACATTCCCACTCATCTCTTTCTCTTTCATTTTTGCTAGCTGGTATTGGCCTTATTGGCTAACAAGAAGAGAAAAAAATGGGGGCAAAAAATGATGGAGCAGGACAGATAGGCATGCCATATGGTACATTTCTCCGGTTCAATTCCATCCCCGGTGTCCGCTCGCCTTCTCTCTCCACGTTCACCGGCCACGGTATGTCCATCAGCGGAGGTAATGGAAGAGAGCTGAGCAGTGGACGGAAAACATTGGCAATCTTTGGACGACCTCATCACTTTTTGACAAGGTACACCGAGTCACTTCATGGTGCCATTAAACAAGACCGTGAAAAAGACCGAGAAATATAAAGAGAAAAAGAAACAGAGAGAGAGAGAGAGAGAGACAGAGAGAAACAAAGGGGGGGAGAACTATAAGAAGAAACGGGGAGAGACAACAGGAATATAAAGAGAAACAGAGGGACAGACAGACAGAAATGTGAAGAGAAACTGAGTGAAATAGAAAGAGAAACAGAGAGCGAGAGGCAGCTTGAGAGAGACAATAAAGAAAAACAGACGGGGGAGAGAGAGAAATGTGAAGAGAAACCAAGAGAGAGCGAGAGAGCGGTATAGCAAGAGGGAATGAGGTGATTCTCTGACAAGTTCCCAGCGTGCCCCAGACCTGACGTTATTGAAGTTCCACGAGGCCTGTTATTTACTGAGCCTTAGCTGTTCCAGTGGTTGCGTCCTAAATAGTACCTTATCCACCTTGCTCTACACTACTTTCAACCATCCCTAAGCTTTTCTGAAAAGGAGTTTGCTGCGCAGGGAGTAGGGTGGAGTTTCTGAGGCGGGCATTGTAGTGTGTTGTTTCATCGTGTGTTAACAGGCCTCGTCTGGCTGGGATCTGACTGACTGAGCATTATACTGCCACAGTTATCTTCTTCCTGTGTAAATAAGGACTAATACATTTTGGTCACATTACATGGGTGAGAGGCTGACACTGCACATCCTTGTAATGCATCTCAGCGGTAATGAAATGCGTCGTCTCTGCACAGGTGCCATATCTCCGTTTGACCAGTATTGATGCAGCCGTGAAATAATTCCCTGATTTTAAATCCTGTTGCTGCTGGATGACTTTGTGGGAGGAAAGATGCATTTGCTGGGGTTGAGATTTTTTTTTTTCCTTCCGCCAAAATCCAGACTGAAATTTTCAAGTGGAAATTTAAAAGCCTTTCTGAACCTCCAATGCACTAATATTCATAAAACCAATTTCAGGGCAATATCGGTGAAATAAAGGTTGCATACTTGTACTAACACTCGGGCTAGACTAAAACCCGGGCTAGACTCTATACTTTGTTATTCAGTATATTGTCCTAGATCTTATGGTTGACACTGCCCTTCGTGTACAGCTCAAGGTCACTACAACACTGTCTTACATTACCCCTGTAACAGGTGTCTATAAATCTTCCTCCTTGGATTGCACTTGTTAACATATGACACATACAATATATCGTAGTGACTAATGTATAGTGCTCCTGTAGTGAGAGAGACAGAATACACTTACAGGAAACTCTCGATAGCTGTTGTATGTAAGTAGTTGAAATTCAGCGGTACTGTGGAGTATCGTCATGGCCGTTGGCAGTTTTTGTCAGTAGCTGGAGAGTAAGGCAGGAGATTAAAGGAAGGTTGCTTCAATTGTGTTCAATTTCTCGGTAAGCATAATTGCTTTTTGGATGTTCAAAAGTTCCCAAAATGTGTTAACGCTCCAAGACACGTTTTCTTCATGATATCTGCACACAGTGAAGGGCAAATAACACTCAAGAATTGTAAATTATAATAATGCAATTCTTTTGCATTTGTGGCTGTTTGAGAACACAGTGCCTAACAGCCCTTATCCATGGTATATTGACCATATACCACTACCCCTCATGCCTTATTGCTTAAATATAAGGTCAAGGTAAGGAATAGCTTTTTAGTGGCAGTCATAAAATGCCACTTTAAACACTGGAATTGTAGTCATATAACAGAATCTGCACCCAAGGTTCTATGATTGTCAGGCAAATTAAGATGTTTCAAATTACTTTTGGGTGTATTGAAAATGCTGTAAGTATTTTAAAACCCATTTCATGCAATTTTTAAAATGTTGCTGGGAGGGGATTTTCTAAGGTAATTTGGCAATTAATTACTTCTACAAAATGTAAATGGTTTCTAGCAGGAATTAACATTTTATTTGGTAGATTTTTGTGTTTGCTTGTATGAGTATGTATTTTGCCAGTCATGCTGCTCTGTGGTCATGTGTGCTGCAGCCTATAAATGTCATTTATTATAGATTAAATATGTAATTTTTTTACACACAATACCTCATGATGACGTGGTAAAAAACGTTTTTAGAAATGTGTGCCAATTTGTTGAAAATGAAAATCCGAAATACCTCATGCATATAAGTATTCAGACCCTTAGCCATTAAACTTCTAAATAAGTTCAGGTGCATCCTGTCCTTTCATCATCCTTGAAATGTCTCAAGTATTTGATTGGGTTCCACCTGTGCCAAATCCAAATGGTTGTATATGATTTGGAAAGGCTTGCACCTGTCTATATAAGGTCCCACACTTCACACTGCATGTCAGAGCAAAAACCAAGGTGTGAAGTCCAAGGAACTCTCCGTAGACTTCTGAGATAAACCTTCAAAGGAACACACTGGGCTACATCATTGTGAAGTGGAAGTTTGTTACCACCAAGACCTTTCCTAGAGCTGGCTGTTTGGACTAACAAACTGACCGGGAAAGATGGGCCTTGTTTAGGTGGCCAAGAACCCAATACCCATGCTAATAGAGCATGGAGAATTTGCCTGAAGGATAATCATCTCTGAAGCACTCCATCAAATACACCTTTATTCATTTTGGTTTCCATTGACTGTTGTTACGTCATTTTGTTGTCAACGAATTACACAATGTACAGTAAAGATTTTGCTCTTTAATATATTTTGTTCATCGAGACCCAATGTGTGATTTAAGTGTTCCCTTAATTTTTTTGAGCAGTGTATTAGGCCTGAATGCCAAGCGCCATGTCTGGCAAATACAATGTATAGCTCATCAACTGGTTAATACCACCCTACGGTAAAGCATGGTAGTGGAAGCATCATACTATTGGAATGCTTCTCAGTGGCAGAGACTGTGACATCAGTCAGGATAAATGGAAGCAAAATACAGAGGCCTTTGGTGGCACAGGATCTCAGACTGTGGGCGAAGATCCATCTTTCAACACGACAACGTCCTAAAACACAATGTGATTGCTGTCAAGGGTGCTTCTACAAAGTACTTAATAAAGAGTCTGAATGCTTATGTACACTTTTATTGTGTACATTTTTTACTTTCAGTAGGATGTCTCTCATTTTTAATAACATGTTTGTACACCAGTACAAATCAGTTTACCCTTTGACTGACAAATTCTGTGTTGCATGTAGGCTTTACGAGATGAAACTTAATGACTGCATTGTATTTTTCATATCTCGCTCGCCCCACACATTGTGACATGCTAGTGCGTGTTTGGTGTGTTTGGTGTGCATAAGACATTACCATGCACCTTCTGCCCAATTATGGGTGAAACAAATCTCACTGGTTTGTCTCTCAAACCTGATACAAACCACCTAAGGTCCCCCCAGGCTGAAGTGCCCCTTGAAGCCAGATGGCAGTCCTAATCACAAACACCCTTTGACCTTCTGAATGTATTGTCGTGTCTGTTTTTTTGCTTTTTTCTTTCCTTATCTACAACCTAGGCCGTTGCCGTATTCAGCGGTGTGCAGAGGTCGTGTGGATGACCTGCTCTTGCCGGTGGAAATGTGTAGAGGCGCCGATCTGGCCGCGGGCCCGATGCAGCCGTGCTGGCACCGAGGCTTTTCTGCTGTGGGGACAGGAGGGGCGGGAGGACAAAACATCCCATTGGGTCTCTTAAACAGGAACCGTTGGTCCAGCTGTCACTGAGTCAAGCAGCATATATCACAGTAAGCCAGAACACAGCCTTATCCGGTGCAGTTAGATGAATCCACGGTGACAGATGAAACTTATGAACCATAGGTGCAGCACATGGGGAGGTATATGAATACTATCTGCTACAAACAGCCTGAGGATTTACTGGTTCTTATCAGCCCAGTGTGATATGTTCTGGCTATAGTGATGTTGCGCTGTTTTTTTATTTTTTTGTTTTTTATGCAACCAGAATGTGTGTGGTTTATAATATGTTGTTTGGTTTTGTCGTGCGTGCGGTTTTTAGGGCCTGAAGTAATCTATATGCACCTACTTCCATGTTTCTATGTCTACCCGTGGTAACTAAGAAAATGGGTACATACTTGATGCCGAAAAAGGGTATTGGATGCAGTTCCCTTCGTTGTTGGTACGCGACAGTAATTAAGAAGCAGACAATTCTTTGTTCTTGGCAAATTGGCACATCTGGTATCTGAGCTTCTCCGACACAGTGTTCTGGCTTCATGATGGCAAATGTGAGCGGACCCATTTATTCAACTGTCATGCTTAAAATAGCATTTCCATCTTTTATTTATTAATGGACTGCCAATGGAAAGTTCAGATTGGTCTCTTTTCTTTCCTCCACTACAAGCCATAATTAATTAAAGACATAACAACCACACCATGGGAGCTCAGCGCGGGGTTTGCAAAAGTCACGTGGCAATGGTCCCGCCCACTGAGACTCCTGGGCGACACGCTCAAGTTGATTATTCGCCGTCTAAACCAGCGGTGTGTGGCGACCGCATCCACCCGCACCTCCGAAGTGATAATTGTCACTCTAGCTTGGCTCCCCACAGGCTTGGTGGAGAGGGATCTCTCCCAGCTGTCTCCCCTGTAAAGAGACAGCCTGACCCCCGTCTCTCCCACCTGTCTCCTCCTTTCCGCGGTCACACAGCCACCTCTGCAATTAACAGTGTTGTGTTTTCACCTTTCTTTTTCCTGTCTTGGGTATTCTATGTAAGCTGACGTACCTGCTAGTCGTGTGCTTTTTGGGACCGCGATTGTGAAGTGACGCAGTGACTTGATGGGGGGGGGATAAGTTTACTTTCTGCTGCTGTGATGTGATTTCTAGAAAGAGCCAACTTTTTTGTTCTTCCTCACAGATTCAGGTTTTCACTTTGTAGACTCCAGGAGCAGGACAACTGATTTTATTTTATTTTTTAATGTATTTGTTCATGAGTTAGAACATAATTATTTCTTGTTATCTTTTCTTTTTTCTCTTATTTCTTTTATTTAGGGAATAGTAAAGGAGTATTTGTTTGTTTCCTCTCAAATACCTCTATTTTCTATCAGTTGATACATAAAAAAAATTACTATTTAAAAAGTTGGATTACACATTCTAATCTGGTACCATATTCCTTTTATGTGTATTAGAGGGAGAATAAGGAAAGATCACCTGATATATTCTGCGCAGCACAACCACCTCATACATCAGCGTATCAGCGTGACAGTCCGGAACACCAAGGCCCTCTAGGCATTTCTCTGGAACAAGCACTGGTTATATGAAACGATACCGAATGTACAATATGAATGCCAAAAGGGCAAAACTGTAGCCAACAATTTAATAAATATACATATACATAAAACAAGCAAAAACGTTCCATTTGTTAGCCTGAGGCTTTTTGCTGTCATATAATGAAATGCGTTAAAGCAATATGGTTTCTGTCAGCGGGAGAGCGGGTTTGGGGCAGAGGACATTAGGCGAAGTGTGAAAACTAGGAAGGTCTTGGATCTCTACTAACACCTCCTAATAATCCCATGTACACTGTTTTGAACATGCGACCAGAGGCAATCAGGGTGCTAAAAGGGTTTCCTGGTCGCAGTACAAGGTGGAGTGTGTGGCTAGGATCCTAAAACCTACACAGGTCCTTGTCAGCAGCACTTTGATATTCTCAGAATAAGTGTCACCTGATTTGGAGTGCACCAAATGCCCCAGGGAACAACCCGAGTATCGAATTTATGTATGATTATTTTATTTGAAAAAAAATGAATTGTGGTTGAAGAGTGAAGAATAAAAAATGTTTCACTACTGGAAATAGACAATCCCGATATAGCAACGTTTGTAGATATCCACAACATTACTGTATGTTCACCTTGGTCCTTGACCGCTGCCATTACGCAAGCCTTTACCGTGGCCCATAACTTTGGTGCACTTCAAATGAATTGAAAGGTCCAGTTGTAAAAATGACCAACATCACTGCAAATAAACTATTTTCATATCGGATTTCTTGCTGTGCTCTTCCCCAAGGCCGCTACTCTTGTGGTTTAATTGAATTTCTAAGCCAGCCTCTTTCAGTGGGTCTAGCGGATATCGAAGTGCATGTGATTGTAATTTTACCATGCGCCACTTGTGTTCTTCCCTGGCGCTAGCTCTGTAGGATGGGAGCGGAAAGAACGAGAGGCCCTTGCTGTCATCCGCTGTAGTATTCAGGCTGGAGCCACGCTACATACCATCCACTCCAGATGAAGTGCTAGAGAAATACCAACCTTGATTGCCCTCAAATTAGATTCCACCCTGCAACATGGCCAGTTTGTCACTGGGCTACAGGAAAGGTCTGATCCGGTACCCAAAGGGATTCAAATGAGATAATAAGTTGGTAAATTATTTTTCCCGATAATTAAAAAATCCTCTCAATATGAGGTCATTCTAATGACTTCAGATTCCTCCCTTAAACGTTTAACCAAAGGTTCTTTCAGGACATTTTGATGAAAACGTTGAAAGTGTTGAACTTTGCCAATTCTCTTTCGTTTAGTTACTCCACGTTTCTTTCAGCGAGGTAATGAATTATAAGAGGTCCAAAGAGATTGGTGACACCGACTGCCCCTTCGAGCTGGGGATTGAACCCAGGTCTCTGGCTGGAAGAAGCACATGCATAGAGCCTCTGGCACCTCACCACTAGTCCACAGTCTCTGGATGTTTGTCAGCATCTATTGGAATTCTATCTTGTTCCTTCAGTCTCTGATCTTAAGTTGACTTGAAACTCCTTAATTTTCACATCTCTCTCCAGCTGTACTGATGGAGGGGATTGCTTCTCCAGTGGCAGTGAATTATTCTGTACTTGTAGTTTTTATTGAGTTGGATTGCTATTTTTTTTTTTTTTAATTAACCCATGTCCAATCATTCTACAATGTAACTTAGATGAGTAAAATCATGTCCATTGACTGGCAACATTGATCTGTGGTTTTGGAGCCTTGTCTTGTAACTGGATACCTGAATAATTCAGTCACATGGACCAACAGCATCTGACTTTTTCTCTTAGCAAATCCTCAGTTAATGAAATCAAACCAAATCGAACTCGCACAAAGTACTCCAAATCCTATCTGACCCTTGTTGATAAACTGTCCATTCTAGATGAATCAGGGGTTTAAGGAACAAACAGATATCATAGAGGCAGTAGTTGTCTATGTTCACAAGGCTACTCATCCACCGTGTGTAGCCGGTGCATGTATTATACATGATAACAGACTGTCTTTACAGTTCCTGTTTTAATGGGCCTTTAGCTTGGCTTTCAACATGGAAGAGAATTCATTCTCAGGTCATTTTTATTAGCAGGAAGAAGGAGCTTTGATTGATTACTATTTCATGCAGACACTTATCCAGAGCAACTTACATGAGCAGTTAGGGTTAACTGCCTTGCTTAAGGACGTTTTTGTTCGCCTTGCTGGCTCTGGGATTCAATCTAGACCCGTTGCTGTCCCGGTCCAAAGTCCTCCTGGTTGTGTTGCAGATCAAGACGATACCTGACGATTTCAGCTGCCACTGTGCTGACACCTCCCCCTCCTCGTGTTGTCCTTGTCCATCTGGTCATGCTTCCGACCAGGACTAAGTTTAACTAGACTCTGGACTCAGCCCACGTGCACTTATTAATTATTACAATTG